>JAMKCH010041577.1:0-12341 GCA_023653785.1 Ophioderma brevispina
TTGGCACCTTACTTTGATAAGTATTGTTGTCCATGGTGACAACGGACTCTTTAGAAATGTTAGGGAAGACTTTTTCTGTAGCCATTCTTCATTTCATTCATCGCGGGCCTTCATTTCATCTCGGATGAATATACCTATACATTTAGAGGAATAGGAAGCACACACAAATACACCGTTGCCTCGGCCTGATTTTTACAAAAAGAAAATTAACAATTTACAGGAAAACTGAACTTAATTTCTCTAACTTAATGTCAAAACTTCACCGGAAATACATCAAAGAAAATAAATAATCAACATTTGGAGTTTTATCATCAATTTTGTAGGACTAGTATGAGGACAAAAGGAGACGTACAGGTTTCCGAATTCGGCAACTTTTAACAAGTTTGTCATTTTGGAATAATAACTGCTAATTTATAGCCTCGATTTCTAGATATTCCTGTGCGAAATAAAGAAATAAATTGGTAAACCAGCATGAGTATACTATTTAGCAATAAGTATACACCAACATATGAAATCTAACATGCATTATAAAAATGTAGCTTGAGCACAAAGTTATCATACACTAGCCTAGGCACACATGAGTGAATATGGAGCTTCATATCCCTCTTAGTATATTAGTCCCAGATTTCATCATGGTAGTTTGAAGATTAACACTTAAGTGTATACTCGCATTGGTATATCCCTTAAATTCCTAAATGCCATTTTTGCTACTATTCTAAAAACCGCGGAGAGGACCCTTGCCTTGTGTTTACGGGGAAAGTGTTCCTAGATCTAACAACACAAATACCGCTACCTTCCTTTTTTGCGGTGATCGTTAGGTTACTAGTCATTTTCCTCTAAGGATGTATGGGATATAAGGGGGGGGGGGCTCATTATGACCCCTCCCCCTAAATCACTTTTACGAAGGAGTTTATTATTAAAACTTGGCTCATAATAAGAGATCATAGATACGCTTACATTGCTATAATGAACATTCAAAAGTTACTCCAGTTTGATTAAAGGGGCAAAACAAATTTTGAATTTTGATTTTTTCCCCACCAAAGTATGTGCAACTGATATTTAGGCAATTACATAAAAATGTGGACAAAAAATAATTTAGCGTTAAAAACATGGCGTTCGAAAATCAAAATCTTGGGCCCACGTGGACCTCCCCTTTACACACTTAAGTGTTAACATTTTGACACGAACTTAAAGTCTGACTCAGAGATTTCGAAATATAATTTTTTTTGTACAGTAATTAAAAATAGTCATCTACAACTAAAGATAGTCACCCAAACTACTTCATTCCAAAGTTAGAGATGAATCGGATTTTTCGTTTTCATGCAGTAAACATTTATGTACAGTATAACAGTGTCATAGGATTCCGTGTATAACACAAATTCCGGATCCGGAATTTTATAATCAAGTTTTGATTTTCTATATGAAGGACTTCGATTTGAGCTTAGTTATCTCACACTAGTATATGAACAAGCATCATGTATATGCAAAAAACACGATTTGTTTGAAAATTGAGTGCGCCCTCATCGGGAAATCTCTGAGTCAGCGTTTAATTATGATTCTTTCATTCCCACCAGCATACACTAAAGCGAGGCGTATTCCTATTTCTGAGAGGTGTCTTGCATCTCCCATCGCCCTTGCTTTATTATCTACTTAATGTTTCTTACGCGTGTTGTTGGTATTAATCCAGGTCTAAATAAAAGTCTAAAAATGTTGTTTACACTTCACATTGAAAATGTCCACATTTTGGGATAAGAGTCCACTTTGACCACCGTATACCAGAATAAATCGTCTACATCTATTTTGTTCCGCACTTGTCGCTTCTCTCCCGATATTATCTTTAAGATGTGGATCATTTTCTGCCTTGTTTTTCACTTTTGCACTTTTCATGTTCATTTACGCAGCTCTGTTGCCAATTGATGCAGAAAGCAAATTAAAAACAAATTCCATGTGATAAAAAGTAATTTATCGACGACTGGATGCAATAACAGATGGCAGATATAGATAATAATATACTATTTCAGATGGTTGGAGAGACTAGTTGCCATAGCAACCGTATTTTTTTCTGTAATTTATTCGAAGTTTAAATGTGTTATTTACCATTTTAATATCAAAGCTCATGAACGTTCTTTAAAATATGTCGATGAATGTGATGAATATTTTATATTACACTGTTTGGCTATAAATTGCATATTATATCGACTAAAACTGCTGGCAAGCAAATTCTGTAGACCATAATATAAAATCGAAATAAGTGTTGAATGATTTTTAAAATATGTGTGTGGTAAGCTGGCGAATAAACACGGTTTCATTACACCAGGGATACATTTCATGCAAGTAATGTCAATAGTACAAACAAATCAGGTTGGTACAAACATTACTTGAACAATTCCAAAATGAATTGACCTTACTTTGATCTAAGCTTGATTTTATCCATGTTCAATAAAAACAAGGTGCCAACAAAGTGACAGCAGGTACATTTCCTCTTATTGCAATAAGATGTATCCTTTATTCACTTTTTTACATGACCCTCACATGCGAAAAGGGTGTTACTTTTAAAGGGATTAAGGAACAGTATACTTCCTTTTGCCAAATCACAGTGTCATGTGAGAGCAACAAAGTCGTGTCTATTTTAACGTTTTTAAAGGAGATTACTTTTTATTTTGTATTTCAATGGCAAAAAATAGTACATGATGAACGTATACAATTGGCAAACATTTTAATATCTATTTAAATCAACTAACTGAATTAAGCGTAGATAAACTTTGATACACTACATCTTGAAGAAGCGGTGGTTGCAACCAAATTGTATACGGAATTAACAAATCTATTGAGACATTTAAAATGTTAAAGAAGGATGGTCCAATTTTATTATATAAAGTTTTCGTCTTGAATGAATGACTTAAATGACACTGACGCTCATCTGTTACGTGTGCCATGCCAATATTTCAATCCATTGTGATGCAATAGGTAAAAACGTGATTAGAATACTGTGTAAAATTAAAAGTGGTCAACCAAAATGTGGCACTCTTTTGCTCATAACATCCAAACATCTTTTAGCCATAAGATTTTACAGGCTAATTGAGAAAATAGTAACTTTCTTTGGATACCAATATTTGAACCACTTGGGATAAAACCTGGGGTCCTGAGGACGAGGCTATTACCGATCGGGCCATGGTCTTTGTTCGTTTTGTTACTGCTATAGTATAATATTGTATCGTCATGTGAGAGCAAGAGTCGTTTCTATATGTTTATGTGTTCACAAGAGAAATGTTTTGTGTTTCAAGTAGTATTACATGAAAATGACGAAAATGATGTTTTCAGAGATCAAATATAGCCTAGATTCAGAGTGCTTTCTTCCGTCTTGTAGATAGCTGGCTTGGAATCTGTTCTGTCAACGCTGTTGCATTATAAGGTAGCTGTTGGTTTTAAGATGCATTGCAGTAGCGAATGCTCTCTATGTGGGGTAGATTGAGGTGCCATTTTACTGGCACTATGATTTAACAGACAAGCTTGGAATTTGGCAAAACCGCGTGCTCTAGTTTATAATTTTGACAACTGGTAGAAGTGAAGCATTGAAGAGCTAACATTCCTGTAAAAGTTGAGAAAAATTAATTACAGGATTCTTTTCATATAGGCCTACAAAGATTTGCATGTCATAGAGACTTCTATGTGTATAAAACTCTATTTTTAAGAAATCATCTTTGTCCGCACTGAAATTTCGTAAGATGTGCACACGATGTAGCTAGTAGAATGAATAATCCAAATCAGGTATCAACATTGTATAGCCGTTGACATTTTTGCTTTTATTTTTTATAATAAAAGACACACTTTCAAACAACTGTGCAATCGTCAAAGAAAACGCAATTACATAATGTTATGCAACGATGGTCTCATTCTTAACCAAAATAGATGTTTTAAACAAAACCTGAAATACCTCTAAACTTCTAAAGCAAATGCCATTTATTGCTAAACGCTTTACTCGCCAACACTAGATAAATGCAAATTCTTTGGAATGCTGAAAAAATGTCGTTGACCATACGGCGTCATAATCGATAGTAAATTAAGCTGATAATACCACCTCACAAAAATCACAAATCGAATCTCCAAAGGTGTCGGTATTATCAACAATCTTCAACGTACACTCCCTTTCATATTGTAATATTGTATGGGCTGTTACTGATTCTAAGCACCAAATCTTATGCCCATGCATGGACGAGCACAGAAACAACTAAGTTCGAAAAAATCTTCAAGTTGCATAAAAGATCTCATCGCATTTGCTCTAATTCGCAACACCTTTCTCACTCCAAAACCATTATTTGACGACTTAAAACACCTGAACATATTTGACATAAACAAACTTCAAATTGCGTTTTTCATGTGCCGTTATTCTCATAAATCTACCTAATTCAATTCAATTAATTATGTAGGCCTCAAACTATGGAATAAACATTTATATACAGCATGCAAAACCCTAAATAGGTTTAAAGTTAAATATAAAAAAGAAACTAATTACTAATTTTAACCATGGTTAAGGTTTTCCATTGCTTGGATCATGCGTTGTTTTTATTTGATCAAACATTACTCTGTCATATTATCTATATCTAAAATGAATACTTTATATTATCAACTTATAATTATAACTATAATTTAGTATCCTATTCTGAATGCTCTGTATTTGTACCATGTGAAACGTATTCTGAATGAAATAAAGTTAAATGTTAAATATAATTTTTTACCATCCTGCGTAGTTACATAAGCTGTTATTATTAATATTCTACTACTACTACTACTACTACTACTACTACTACTACTGCTACTACTACTACTACTACTACTACTACTACTACTACTACTACTACTACTACTACTACTACTACTACTACTACTACTACTACTACTACTACTTCTACTACTGCTGCTACTACTACTACTACTACAACAATTAAAAAGCGCAAAATAGTATCATATCAAACCCAATATTTAGCACATATCAGTGGTTTATGTGTTTTGATATTATATACGCTATAAACGAAGCATTAAAAGTAGTATTTCGGTATTTTCGGTCTTTTGCGAACTTCATCTATCAAAGTATATGGTAATGTATCTCTTCATTCTAAAATAGCATGGACCTAATGAAATACTTTCCATGGGAAAACAACAATTCCTGGTGTATTTTTTACTTTTGATCACATTTAACTAAACTTTAAATACATCTCTTATCATCAAAGTATATCGTAATTCATCGCCACGAACAGCAAGGGTTTGTTGATATACGCCCCATATTTGAAGATTTGAAAAGACGTTTTTCCTAAAGTTTCACAAGATTTTGAATTGAAAAATGTTTCCATTTTAAAAAAAATCGCAGTACTACATACCATCACATCACAAAATACGTTTAATCGTATTTCAAATAGTTCAACGTGTATTTGCCAGGTATGATTTTATAACGTACGTATGGGATAAACAAAACAAAAAGGTTATAATTTTGCTAAATTGAAATAACCTTGTCTTTTAGCAATCGCCCAGCAACAAGGCGTATCTGCGATCCATAAAAGTTTTCACTTATCAATATGAAAACCTTTTAAGGCATCAAATAATTTTTGTTTTCAAAATGTTCTGGATATTTTCGGCATGAAAGATGTTTCTGTGGAAAAAAATTAGAAACGTACGCCTTAAGACTACACGTGTCTTGTCGTTAGACGTGACGTCATCAATGGAAACATAAAGCATAGAATAAATTATCTTGCCTAGAGACACACTGTAAGACACGTCTATGAAGTCGGTTTGGAGACGCATCTCTAGTAAGATACGAGTCGCAACTCTATGGTAAGATATCGCACAAAAAGACATGTCTTAATGCAAGACATTTTAAAGTGTAAGACGTGTTTATATGTCTTGATTTGCTGTTCCCGAATTAGACATGGTTAGTTAGAAGACAGGCCTTGGATCGTATCTTCAGGCGAGACATTTGATTCTATTTTGGAGGTTTTCTATTGTTGAAGAAAGGCATGGGTTATATACCCTTACTTGGGGTGACACTTCCGTTTCGGAGGTAACGCGCGTGTAAAGCTGTTAAGATTTCTATTTTTAGCACCGTTGTCACCCAATGACCCAAATGTGATGAAAAATTGTACCACTGTCACCCAAAGACCCCTAAATGTTGATGTTTTTTGTCATCGAATGATCTTTGGTTTGAAGGAGCCGGTCTTATACCTGTTTTCATTACATTTGAGAGTGCCCCTGGGCCACACATCTAAATATTGTTGATATTTGAAATAATTTACCCTGTAAATCCTAAATCTTGGATCCTATGCTTACATCCCTGTGCTTCAGAGGGCAGTCTCATCTCAACTAAAAGTCTATCTGCATCAATATGGCCTTCATTCTGATATGCAATCGCCAGTTCCAATCGACTGAAACAGCCATGTTTCGGTGACGTGAATGATCTGCTTTTGGCGCTAGACAAGGGCATTGAAGCAGCTTTTGATTTTGACTTGATATTCTGCCGCCATTTGACACCATCAACCCACTTCCCATCTTTTTTCGAACGTCTACAAAGACGGTGCGGCCGGGAGCACGGTGTTACGATTGTTTAAATCAGATCTTACTAATCGTTCCAGCTGTGTGTGAATGATATGCTTTTTCAGATATCATATCCTTCCTTGCGGTGCCCCGCAGGGATGTGTCGGGGGACCTCTTTGATTAATCCTATATACTGGTCCTTCGAGTGACGTGATTGGTGGCACATAGCGAAATTATACACATGATGATTTATGCGGATGGCAAACGCGGCTGTATAAGGTGCTGCGACAGTCGTTCTGGGACGGCTGGGGCTGTCAACAGGTTGAAGAATCTGGCCATCACCAATAGACTTATGCTGAATATTCGCAAGACGGAGATTGGGCTTCCACTCTAAGCATCGCACGCCTTCCAGTCTACCAGTATTGTTATCGGCGAGCAGAATCGACACTGCAAAACTCTGCCTAAGGATGTTGGTGTTTGCACTGAATGGGACGCTTCAAATGAAAGATCACATTGAGAACATGGCACGCTCTACGTCTTTTGGAATCTACAAGATTGGAAGGATCCATAGGTATTTAGGTGGACCAGCCGCAGGGCGCTTGGTTGTGCGTTTGTGTACGCTGGATTGGCTGTTACATTCTCTGTTGCGCGGTCTTCCCGTCAGTCATACTGCACCTTTGCAACGTGTAAGAATTCGACGGCGGGATGACGGGCAGATTTGTACATTTCGCCTGTTGTGAACAATCTCCACTGGCTGAGAGTGGAGATCGCATCCGTTTCAAAACTTTACTAATTACCTATAAGATAGGAAATGATATATGGCTCCCAAGTATACGAGAAACTTGTATAGGATTGTAGTCCAATTGTTTCTCTACGATCGTCGTCGGAAGATCTTCTTGGTACTGGTCCGCAAGGTGGGCTATGAATGGGAACCGGGCTTTTGCCATGCTACTCCCCGTATGTGAAACATCTTTCAGGGATGTTAGAACCAACTGTTTGCACTTTTAAAAATAGAATAAAAATCATGCCTTTTTAGTGATTTTACCTCTCAGTTTTCTCTTCTTACCTTTGATAGTTCTTATTGTTCTCGACCTTCCATTTGCCCAGCTTTGGGGTTTGTTATCGGTTGGTAGGCTGAGCCCGGAGGTGGTCATCGACTGTGATATCACCAGTGCGTAAATTTATTTTTGACATGGGGGGGGGGGGGGGGTAGGGGGATGAAATTGTATGAATTGAAACAGGGTTTCCTGAAAAGATCCATTTACTAGCACATGGCGCGCGAAGCGTGAAAAAATTTTGCCATTAGAAGCTAAAGTCGTTAAAATGTAATTGTAATTAGAAAAAAAATGCGGAATTTGCCATTTTTTATGGTAACAATAGAGGTTATTTTGGTCAAAAACACATGAACGAGGCCATCAACATGGGGGGGGGGAGATGATCGCATTGACCCATCCCCATCATCAAAATATTGGGGGGTATATACCCCATCCCCCGGGATTACGCCTAGATATCAACTACCTGATCCGCTGTGGACATGCAACGGCTATAGTGGTTGGTGGTTCAGGTGTATCCCCATATAGTATGGGTGGCAAATTTGGTCACAGGCGTACTCTTTTTTAATAATTGACATGTTAAAATCATTGGGTTTATATTTAATTTATATGTAGTTCAAAATTAATTTATAAATTAAGAAATGACATTTGTTATACTACACTCCATTTTGTGATTCAAAGTATCATTTGATTTTCTCACTTTTATTAGAACAGATTCTCATGGGAAAAGTACTTTGTTTATGATAAAAAAGAAAGCAGGGATTCACAAGTGCTTGTGAGATATGCACCTGTGGTATAACTAGATAGATTGCCAATTGTGGAAATGGGAATCCCACAAGATGGTAAACTTAGAAACTGAGTCAACTTGTTTATGCTTTAAGATCAAACATATTACATGATCTGGGGTTCCCCATGAAGTTATAAATTGTGAAATGATGCAATTCAGAGAATGTAATTTTTGTGAAATCTGATTTGACAGTGTCGGTTATGTTTATGCATGATGATGATGTAATGATTATTGTTAGCAAAAGGGGAATCTAGGTGTGAGAAGTTAAATACTTGTGGAATGAAAGACTCAGCGGCCAGCAGCATAACAGGAGCTATCAGTCTAGTTTAGTTATAGCTAGTTTGAATCTATAATAATGGTAGGATTTGAGCTTTACATTCTTGCCAGGATGTATAAAATATTGGATGCCGCCGGAGCTTGATAGCTAACGTGTCTGCTGTACGTCTTTTAAGCCAGCAAGAGCTCAGTTTGGAATCAAAAAGGGATTTCAGTTTGTGCGTCCTATATGAGGACATAGCAAACAGACTGAGGATGGTAGAATACCTGGATTGTTATTGCAGAAAATTAGTGTCCTTGAGGGAACAAATCCTTGTCGTCTTGAACTGCGGACCAAAATTTACCTTCAAGTCTCAGAAGATTCGCATGGAATATACCAGGAATTATGTGAACTTATGCGTTGTCATTTTGGAGTATTCGCTTTGAGGACATATCAGTTGTTGAACTGCAACGTTTCAAACATAGGACACTAGAGAACTCTTAAGTATAAAATTGGTGTAATTTTATATACGTTAATATTGTTTTGGATATACCACATTATGAAAACCAAACCACATAAAAATCATTCGATGTGTTATATTATAAAATTCAGATTACTTGTGCACAAGGCCATTTATGTGTTTGAAAGGTATTCTGACCTGTGACGCCTACGAGACTCATAACACATTTGTGTTTGTGTGTTATGTACAGCGATAACTTTGTTGTAGCGCTTTATAAGTGCAATATTATTATGTAATTATAAAATTTTACAACGGTATCGTTAAAGTTACTGCAAAGACAGCATCGACTAGTGTCATGAAAGAAAACGGCGAGTTCACGAAACGTCCACCCGGTAAGCCTATGTATTTTTAGCAGTTCAAAACATACCATAACAGAGGTATGGTTAACGCATCCCAACAGAATCGTGTCTCATTTGCGGCGGAAGAGCCATATTTTAGGGGAGGGGGAGTTTTTTTCTCGAAAAATTCGATATTATTATTATTAATGCAAAAACCCCGGTTACGGACATTACGGTGTCACCCTCTAATGCACCACCTTTTCCAAAGATGAGTTTATAAGATGACAATCGTAGCCTGTCACGCCATATCATCTACTTGAATTCATGATGGTGGTGGGTAGAAGCGTACGGGCAAACACAATAGATTCATTGGTATGTTTTTAACATGATCCCTTAAGAGATGCAGCCGCTGAGCCAACAAGGGTACATTTAGGCTCCCGAAATGTGTGGGAGTGCAGAGACGTACCCCTATGCATATGACGTGTACACTGAATTACCAGGTCATACTGCTGTGATAAATTATGTTAGTTAACCAAACATTGCAAAGATCATCCCGAAATTGTAAAACTACCAGAGGCGATGATAGGTAGGAAAAAATAGTGCCATGTTCATGGCCATACAATGTATTTATTGATTAACTGTCATTTATATGCCTCGTTGCTATTTAAATTTGCTGGATTGGCACACACATAGGAGCACAGACAGTGATAGGGCTTTGAAAGCCCATGTAGTGGTTTAGCTGAAAATTTTACAGTGGGATGGACACCTGCGAACCTTAAATAAAAAGTCCCACATATAAACGGTGACAATGTTTTAACGAGATAGCAAACCACCGACTCGCTTTTGAGATTGAGGTTGTTTTTTTTATTGGTTTATGTTTTTCAACACTTGTTTGCATAAAATATTAAAAAATGGCGAATACGCCTGAAAAAAATCTTATACTGATTTTGTTGCCTGTTGATAATAACCCGGGAGCTAGCACAATTGTAACACATCTCAAGTAACAAAAGGTTTGGAGTGATTAAATATGTTGACAATCTGACAGGGACCCCTGAAACGCGATTCTTAAGTACGGCAAATGCTGCCTTAAGAGAGGGGGCCAAAACAAAGTTTGTACGGGGTCAAATTTTTAAAATTAAATAAGGAATAGTTTTAACTCTTAAATGCTAGTTTCCGATGTAGGGGGCACAGAATGTCAACGTCCATTGATTCAATGGGGCTTGATCTTGTTACCCCCCACCCTACTTTCTTAAGCAAGCATTGAGACACTCAAAAAACTAATCCTTATTTAATCCTATGGCCTCCACCAATAATTTGCACCATTTTTTATCCAAATCGGAGAATTTCAAAATTTGACCCCTGTACAACTGAGCCTCTTCGACGTTCTTTGCTCACCCGATCCTTGACCCTTTTTTTGATTTTTGTGTTTGAAGCCTCTAAATCTGAAACTTTAGGCTGTACATATTGCAACTATCCCTTTTCTGATCCTTATGGTTTGACCCATAATATGTATAACTTTTCAACATGATTGGATCAATTTAAAAAAAAAAATTTGAACCCCTGTACAATCTTTGTCTTGGCCCCCTCTCTTAAGGCACCACTAGCGGCACATAGAATCGCTTTTAGGTTCCTATCAGGCTGTCCTACATATTTAATCACTCAACCTTTTGTACTTGAGATGTTGTTACAAATGTGTGCCTAGCTCTCGGGCTATCAATGTTTACGTGCTGCTTGGTTGACCAAAAATCAATCGTTGTCGATGTTACATCGTTCTATTCAAATCTTACTACGACCCTGATGATCACCCGCAAAAAAGGAGGTGGCGCAATCGCAATTTGGTGGGTTGTACATTTCCTGACCCCACTTATCTGACCTCACTTACTTGACCCCACTTGCTTGGATTATTAAACATTATTATCTAAACAACACTATCGATATTAAACATTGTTTCTCTGTAAGAAATAGAACTTGATCGCTGTCACAAATGAATTTAAGCATCCTTTGCTCACCTCGTACTATCGTTAGTAATCTTTTTTCATAGCATTCTTTTGTAAGGGCTGTTAACCCGTGTGTGTGGCCCGTTTGTGTGTGTGTGGTGTGGCTGTATTTTTTTACAATTAAAAAAATGGAATGTTAAAATTTAAGTTGATAGGCCTACTAAATAGAAAAGTCATAACACTTTTCGCGCTGAAAAGCTCCAAGACGCGACTAACCTTTATGGTATTTGTTACCAGTATTTCATACGCATTTATGTGGGTGGGGTTCACTAAAGTTACGAGAGCATGGTACGAGGCTGTTAATTACGACGGAAGAAAATTACAAATACATGTCCATCAAGTTTAGAGGCCTGCATTATAATGTGGTAATTTTTTATTAATTTAACATGTCTACAAATAGTTCCAAAGATAACTAAAATACATCACTATTCAGGTGGGGTCAATAGTGGTGTCAGAATGAAGTGGGGGGTCAGTAAATGTACAAACCCGCATAAGTTCCTTGTTAGATCCTATGAGCATTTCATCTCATCATCTCATCATCACCAGGCTACCCCCTGCTGTGTGTATCCCTCCTCCAGCATTTTCCATCTATTCTGAACTTTTTCATCGTATTCTCTTGTCCGAAGCTGTTGTCAGTAATACCCCTGTATGTCAATCTCGCCATCGCCTTTCTCTATCTTCGTCTCCTACTTTTTCTTTGCTGTCACTCTGTAAGTCTTTTTTATCTTCAATGCCTTCCTTCAAAGAGCGCTTAATGTTATGAACTTTCCATCATTGTAATCCAGGCACAAATCCCAGTGCGAGTCAGTGACGCACTTATTAAACAAGCAAGCTATCCTGCTCATCTTCAAATAAAAAAGAATGAATCCAAATCATTCCTAAGAGGAGTTTTGCTCCCTTTACTGAAAGCACCCATTTGTGCTTAAATC
>JAMKCH010041578.1:0-13238 GCA_023653785.1 Ophioderma brevispina
TTTCACATTAAGCACCTTTAATGTCCAGACACTTTCAACAACGACCAAGAAAGAGAACTCGTACCTGAAGCACAACTGTAGTATCGATGATCCTCTGCATACAAAGAAAACCGCATTGTGGCACCTTGAACCTCACTACAGTAGAATATCCATGGATATGCACTTATACAAGCCTCTGCATGTAAGAACAAGAGAAATGCAACTACAGGAGGTGTGGGTTCTTTTATCACCAACGGCTCTCAAGTCATTTGCCAACCTTGTCTCAACTTTAATTAGCGCATCTGTGAAGCTTACACTGACGGGCAGGCAATCCTGAAACAACACTCATTTGCTGTTACAAGCCCCCACAACGACTATCCAGAAGAGGCTGTCTCTCGCTTTTGCCATGGACTTTCCACTGCCGCCAGTGCATTTCCGTCCCATGTCTTCTGTACATCCCTGGAGTTTCAACGCTTGGCTTGGGCCCGGCGGCGCGCTGTTCCGTGCCAACACATTCTGACAGTGATGGAGTGTGCATGAAGGACTTCATGGAACAATTTAACCTTGTTGCCACTGATGCCAAGTTTCCAAAGTCCTTCAGTAGACTGTGGACACGCCGCCGCCCGGGTGGAGAACTTGTCCGGCTGGACTGTGTCTGGTCGAGAAGTAAATTAACAGCATTAAGAACCTAAGAGCCTACCGCACTTTTGAAGCTGTTTGGGTCTGATCACAGAATGTCTCTTGCGGGAGCCAGATGAGTTGTCGTCCAGAGAAAAACCACCTCCCAGAGATCCCATGAAACAAAGACTGGCGAAGGTAGTGGGGGAACAAGCTTGTGCAGTATACTGTAGCGGTGCATGGCGGGTTCAACACTCTTGTTGATAGAGCTTGAAGACAAGAAACTCCAGCGCCATATATATGTCCTCACTTCGGCCAACGGGGAAGGCGTTGGAGTGCCTGGAAGGGGGGGGGGGGTGGGGAGGCCTGCTGCCTTTGCCTCAATGACAAGGTCCGCAAAGCCAGAGAAAAACTGAAGTCTGCAGCCAAGGGGCACCGTACTAGGTCCACCGGAGGCTCCGGGCGGGGCCTTGGTGCTGCTGGGGCTGCACTTGGGACCTACGGTGTGTGCTCTTGGGGAGCGTGGTTGGGTCCAGGGCTGGGGGCACTTGATGCCCTGCATCTTGAAAACGAGCATGATGCAGCCTGGGAGGCCCTGAGGGGGGGGGGGGGGGCCTGGCCGATATGAAGGCTGCCCCACCTGTGGGAATCGGGTGGGGCGGCTGGAGGGCGCCTTGGCACATGGTTTCAGCATTTGGTTTCTCTACTTTGCAGGGCCATTCAGAATAACCTAGCCTTGGTGGGCCTTTCTTCAATCACAAGATTCAGACAAACCCTTCCCATCCCGACTGGACCTTTCACTATGGAGGATCTTCAGATCTGCCTGAAAAACTGAAGAACATCACCAAGCAACCTGGTCCCGACGGCGTTCCTGCAGTGGTCTGGGGGAATCCACTATTCCATGATCAAACTGTTAGAATTTTTGTAATAACACCTACATGGAAACAAAACCCATCTTTGCCTTGTTCATCATTCATCATTCCTCTACCAAAGAAAGGCCGACCTCCAACAACCCCAAAACTACAGAGGATTCCGGTCCACCACTGGCCGCTAAGATCTACAACTCCATGCTGCTCAACAAATTCACTCCTCACATGGATCCCATTCTCGGACTGAGCCGGAGCGGTTTTCGCGGGGGGCGGATCGGCACTGCCTCAGATGTTTGCCCTCGGGGGATCATGGGGGGGTTGAGAATTCCGAAGAGGAGCTTCAGGTTTGTAGATTTTTTTCCAAGGCTTTTGACAGTTTAACATGGATGTATGCTGGCATATTCTCGCCAACCTAGGGTGTCCCAGATGAGACTGTCAAGGCAATTGCCATCATGTAATGATACCCATATAGCTTTGTGCGGACCATGGATGGGCCCACGGGGGAGTTCCTGGCAGCTGCTGGAGTCCTCCAGGGAGATACTCTTGCTCCCTAGCTCTTTGTAGTCGTGGTTGATTACATCATCAGGCAGATTCTTGACATCATGGACGACGGGGGACTCGCCATCAGGCCCGGCGTTCCGGACGTCACGTGGGTCGGCGTCTCGCGGACCTTGACTGCGCGGGTGGTCTGGCTCTGGCAACGCATCTGGTGGTGTGGTGCACGAATCTTCTGGCAATCGTCTTGAGAGTGCTGCGACGGGGGTCGGCCTGCGTCGGGTGCCGGGAGGGTGAATTGTATGACTGTCAGTGGGAGGGACGGTCCATTCGACCTGTCCTGCGCGGCGGGTGGCTGCCAACTCAAAGAGGTCAAGGACTTCAAGTATCTAGGGTCCTATGTTTGCCGACAGCAGAAAGGACTTCCTGTCACGCAAAGGACAAGCTTTGAATGCCTGCAATAACTACACCACTTATGGCAATGTGTCTCCACTTCAGCCGGGCTGGAATTCTTTGGAGCCTGTGTGGGGCGTGTCCTGTTATGTGGAATCTGGGGCCTGGACCATGGAGAAAGAGCTGCAGGATGGACTGGATGGCACCTAACCAGGCTTCTTGTGCGAGTGCAGAACATGTCCTGTCGTGAGCACGGGGACCAGGGCGCAGATGTGTGGAGAGATGTCCCTCCAGTTTCATCTTCTGTTGCCCGGCGCCGTGCGCGATTTGCCGGGCGCTGTCGTCGTGCGGTTGGCCGTGGTTCGGAAGTCACTGTGGGGGTTTGCCATGCCGGGGGGGGGTCGTAGCCCCTTTCGCTGCATTGGATGGTGTGGTTGCTCGAGACATGCAGCGGGATCCATCTGACATCCCCAACCTAATGGCAAACAGGGACATTTGGCGCTACGTGGTGAAAAGCATCTCGGCTGCGGTTGTTAGATAGATAGATAGTAATGATAACACCCTAATATACAACTAACATAATAATAGTCATCAAGATTTTATTCAGGAACCGTGTAAGTAGTTTAAGAAGAGGGCATTCCTTAGATACTGAAATTGAACCTACTCACCTTCAGTTATTATGATATTTTAAATTTGTTTGTGACGTCAAAGGATGCTTTTATCATGCCAAAAAATAATGTTTCCAGGTAGTGAGATGATTACAAACGAGGTTTTGAAGAATGGGGGGGACAGTTTGATAAAGTCATTGATAATATGTTGGCAGATATTCCGTCTTTAAAAAGACACCCAACGAGGGAAACAAGGGACATCATAGTTCCCTTCATAAGAAGGTGCGAATCATCATGATAATAATAATAAAATGCATTTTTCTGGCATTGAGCCGACCACAAACACTCAAATGACTTGAATAATTATGGAGGCATTTCAGCCCTTATTTCCTGTGCCTCTAAAAATCTTCAATCATATCGTTGTAATCAGTATATCAACCTTCCGAAACATCAAAATTCTTACGGAGATTCCGGATGCTTAAGGAGAGACCACGGGTTCAGACCACATTCTTAACACTTAAAAGTATTACTTGCAGCTCGATCGGCTGAGAAATAAGCCAAACTACATGGGCTTCCTGGACTTCGTAAGGCGTTGACACGGTTTGGAAAGAAGGGCTCCTTTCTGTGGCTTGTAACTTGGTATAAGAAGGAATGTCTTGAATATTTTGGATAACTTGTACAAAAAATGGGGACATTGTCATGAATTTTTTGTATGGATGAAGGTGTCAAGCAAGGTTGGGTACTATCATTGTTCTACTTTACATATAGATTAAAGAATTGCCTAAACTTTTCAAGTCAATGATGTTAGTATTCGTATCTTGGTGTAGAGTTGTTGTTTGAGCAGTGATGTTCTTTTGATTGCTGACATGAGAAAGACTCGAGCGCATGCTGGCATTTTTCTTGCAAGTGGAGTCTCGATTTTAACTCTTGAAAGGCCAAACATTCTTGTTGGTGGCAAGCGTGTAAACAAATCTAAAAACTATGGTGTCTGGTTAAAGGCACCATATCTGAGGTGAAAGTTATAAAATCTTGGCTTTTTATTTCAGGAATAATTCTGATCACACCCCTGTGCAATGAGCTAATTAAGAAAAGGCAACAGGACACAATCGTTTCTACTTCTAAATCACTTGCCTACATCTCTTAATTATGCGTGTTCCGTCGTGTGATTATAAGAGGGCTTGAAAACCTCCAGCTTCAAATGGCTACTAACGGTGCGTGACAAACCCTAAATTAAAGGCTGTTGTAATTAACCGTAAAGGTGTTAATTCACTCAAATGAAACCATTATGATGCAAAAATCAAATTAGATATTGACATTTAAACAATAATAACTAAAGAGCAGTAAGGCTTATCAACTACAATGTTGGGGGTTAACGCTGTTAAAAGGATTAAAACAAGGTATTATAAAGCTGTTTCATCAATAATAATATAGCTATTCATTTCTTGTCTTCCTCTTTTGTGAAACCATCAAACAAAGAATTACCTATTATATAGTATACAAGAATGGATTGATAGCTGAGTATTGTAGTACAAACCTACAATCCAGGCAAAAACTTCGGATGCATTCAATTTTATCCATCTGCACCAAAATCCCTATCACAATTATTGGCAACCAGCACAGCAGATCGTAATGTATAAGTCCATCTTAAAGGAATCCTCAGAATCAGTTTTGATTCTGGACATATTGTGATCTCTGATAGAAAATAAACTGATATAACACACTGCAACAGTTACACAGCAGAAAAAATTAACTCCAAAAGATAACAATGGAATAACTGGTCCTAGTTTACTTCCCCAACTTAGATGTGGTGATGAGTCTTAAATGTCATCATTTATCAATGTTATTGTAAGTGATGTAACAGTTTCAGTTCTATTCTTGATAATTAATGTTCTTGTCAAGGGCAAACCTATACATACAGTCGGAAAATTGGTAAAGTGATCACTTCCAATAAAATTCCTAAAGCAACGATACAAACGACAAGGTCCCTGAAGTTGATATAAATGCTTTTACCAAGTTTAAAAACACCTTACGATTGCTAACATGTTCTGAATGCTATATTCTATCAATACTATCCGAGTTATATAAAACAAGGATGCTTCACTTGAAGGAGTGACAGAAAAGCCCGCTAATTTGCACATGTACTATTCTTCCATTCTTCGCTTGAGTAGGAAAAATATGATTATAGTGGGTGCTGATCAGCTGATGCAATTATTAACATGAAAACTTCCATAAGGAAATCAGCAACAGGCAAGATTGTTATGAAAAGCACCTGTTTCTTATCTTTTTTCCTTTCCCCATTAAAATTTCCGACAACCTGAATAAAAACGAAGTGTTTGCACAATGGCAAAACACCACTAATCCAAGGGAACATTTGATCAATGAATTTGGTAAGATTGTCGGCATGTCAAATACGTTGATATTGGTTTCTGTGGTATACAACTGAGGTCCTACGATGCATTGATATAGCAGCATAGGGGGCTGTGTGTCTACAGCTATTGTTGTTTTATTTCGAAACATTGCAAATGATTCGGGTGTGACTTTGGAAAGCCGGCATTTTGTCTGAGATTACAAATTTTATATTGTAAGATTAAAAAAATGCCAGTGGGTAATGGTGGTCAGCCCTTTGCCTGCAGATCCAGTTACAACAAGATTGCGAAAAAGACTGAAAGAATGTGGGCCATTGAGGGCTGAGATCCTGTTATTTCCGTTTAAGTCAGAAGCTGTAAGTTAATGCAGTGTGTAAACTATGATCGCAGCTGCCTGGTAACCTGTTATTAACGTAGTGATAGGATGGATAAATTTGATGAGACCTTGGAATAAACCTGGTTTCAGTTTGGTCGTCTATTATTGTCTAAATGTAAATTAGACAAATTACCAACTTTGAAATTAATCCACTGAAGTTCAAAAGTTTGTTTTCAAACAAGGTCAGTTTTGTCAAATGTGAGAACCCTTAAACACACCTGGTGCAGTGAAACCAATTGTTATTATGGGATGTCAGTTCAGGAAAAAGGTTGCAAACCTGCAAACAGGTCCACATGGAGATTGGATAACTGGTTACCATGCAAACTAATTCTCTTATTGCAAAAATCCCTGATATACCAACTTGCAATGTGACCAAATTATTATTAGTAGCAATAATTCAGCAAAGTTATTCAACCTTGAATAAACTACATTGAGTTTCAAAAAGTTTGTTTTCATACAAGTAGAGTTTTGGTCAATTTGTGAAGATCCCTAAAACAAGCTGGTTGTTAGTGATACCAATCCTTTTCTATTTGTACTATTTGCAGATCGATAGTTATGCAACCCTGCAAACAGGTCCACATGGAAGTTGGATAAAATGGTTTACCGACAGTACATATTGCTTATTGACAAAGATCCCGAATATACCTACCTCCAATGTGACCAACTATTATATTGTAGCCATAATTAGGCCATGTTACTCAAACCTTTGAATAAATCTGCATGGAGATTTGAAAGTTGGTGTTCATACAAGGTCAGTTTGTCATTGCGGAGATCCCTAAAACACACTGGTTGCAGTGATACCAATTTGTTTATGAGGATTGCAAATCAGACAAGTTATGCAAAAACATGAAATAGGTCCACACTGGATTTGATAACTGGTTACCATACAAGATCAATTGCTTTAATTGACCAAGATCTCTGATTACATTACCGCCCAATGTGACCAAAAAACTATTATCATGTAGCCATAATTCCGCCAGGTTACTCAAAACATATGAAAATGCTACATGGGGATGGACAACTGATTAACATACACGTACAATCGCCTTAATTTACTAAGATCCCTGAATATACCAACCTCCAATGTGACCCCCTAACATTGTTCTGTAGCCATTAAGTCAGCCAAGTTACTCAAATTTTTGAAAAATCTAATGGAGATTGAAAGTGGTTTCATACAAGGAAGTTTGTCAATTTGCGAAGAGCCTTTAATACACCTGGTTGCATGACGCAATTTGTTATCAAACAATCGCAAATAAGACAAGGTTATGCAAACTGCAAAAACAGGTCCACATGGATCTTGGAATAACTGGTTACCATACACGTGCAATTGCTTCTAATGACCAAGATCCCTGAATATTTTGTACATACCTCCAATGTGACCAAGCTATTATTATGTAGCCATAATCCAGCCAAGTTACTCAAACCTTTGCATAAATCTACATGGAGATTTGTAGTTGGTTACCATAAAAGCTCAAATTGTCTTAATAGACTAAGATTCCTGATTATACCTACCTCCAATGTGACAATCTATTATCATGTAGTCATAATTTTTCCTTTTTCTTTTTTTTTTTTTTTCTTAATTCAAGCCAGGATTCAAAACCGATGATATATCTTACATGGGATTGAACAAATGATTTACCATACAAGTACAATCGCCGTAATTGGCCAAGATCCCTGAATATACCAACCTACACTGGGACCAAGCTATTATCTGTAGCAATAATTCGCCAGGTTACCCAAAACCTTGAATAAATCACATGGGATTTGAAAGTTGGTTTCATTACAAGTACAGTTGGTCAAATTTGTGAAGATCCCTAAACACACCTGATTGTAGTAATAACCAATCGGTTCTCATGATTTTTCAGATGGAGACAAGTTATGCAAACCTGAAAAACAGGTCCCCATGGAGATTTGATAACCGGTTACTATCCAAGATCAATTGCCTTAATTGACAAGATCCCTGAATTACCTAGTCCAATATGACCAAACTATTATATGGAGCATAATTCAAGACAGGTTACTCAAACCTTGAAAAATAAATCTACATGGATATTTGAAAGTGGTTTCTATTTAAGTACACTTTGTCAACTTGTGGAGGTCCCTAAAACACACTTGGTTCCAGTGGATACCAATTGTTATTATAAATTGCAAATCAGACAAATTATTGCAAACCTGCAAATAAATCCACTGGAGGATAAAGGGTTACCATACCAACTAAGTTGCCTTAATTGACCAAGATTCATGAATATTACTGGTTTAAATAACCACAACTATGTATGTAGCCAAATTCAGACAAAGTAATAAGCCTTGAATAAATCTACATGGAGATTTGAAGTTGGTTTTCCTACAATTGCAAGTTTTGTCAATTTGTTCGACCCTAAAAACACCCTGGTTCCAATGATACTAATATGTTATCAGATACTACCAAAACAGACAAAAGTATTCAACACCGAATAAGAAATCAACCTGGAGATAGATAAACTGGTGCCATTCAAGCTCAATTGCCTTAATGACAAGATCCCTGATATCCTGGTTCCAAATAACCAACTATTATTAGTAGCCATAAAAAATTCAGCCAAGTTAATCAAACCTTTGAATAAATCTACATGGAGCTTGGAAGTTGGTTTCCATATCAAGTGGCACGTTTTGTCAATTTGTTCAGACTCCTAAAACACATGGTTTGCAGTTATCCTAATCTGTATCATATACTACCAAATCAGAACAAACATTATACAAACCGAATATAAATCAACATGGAGATGGATACTGTTTTACCATCTAGGAACAATTGCCTTAATTGACCAAGATCGCTAAATTTCCTGGTCTAGTAAAGCCAGGTTGTTACTATGAAGCTTTAAAGTAGACAATGCCATCAAACCTTTCAAACAGATTAATTTGTATGTAAGATAATGTTTTCAGCAAGGAAAGTATCATTAACTGATGTAGGTTTCTGAATATACCAGGCTCCAGGTCCGTCAATTTGTCCTATTGGAGAAATAAATCAGTTAATTACCCAAGCCTTGAAAAAGATCTTGCTCTGAAGATAGAATAAATGAGTTACCATACAAAATCATTGCCTTAATGACCAAGATCCTGAATATAACCTGGATCCATATGACCATTACTGTTATTATGTAGCCATAATCCAGCCAAGTTATCAAATCTTTGAAAATCTACATTCAGGTTTGAAAGTTGGTTTCCATCCAAGTACAGTTTTGTTTTAATTTGTCAAGACTCCTAAAAACACCTGTTTCCAATAATACTAAACGTAATTCAAATACAGCAAATCAGACAAATTATACAAACCTAAAAAAAATCAACATAGAGATTGGATAACTGGTACCATACAGGAACAATTGCCTTAATTGGCAAAGATCCCTGAATATCCTGTTCTAGTAAAGCCAGGTTGTTACTATGAAGCTTTAAAGTAGACAATGCCATCAAACCTTTCAAACAGATTAATTTGTATGTAAGATAATGTTTTCAGCAAGGAAAGTATCATTAACTGATGTAGGTTTCTGAATATACCAGGCTCCAGGTCCGTCAATTTGTCCTATTGGAGAAATAAATCAGTTAATTACCCAAGCCTTGAAAAAGATCTTGCTCTGAAGATAGAATAAATGAGTTACCATACAAAATCATTGCCTTAATGACCAAGATCCTGAATATAACCTGGATCCATATGACCATTACTGTTATTATGTAGCCATAATCCAGCCAAGTTATCAAATCTTTGAAAAATCTACATTCAGGTTTGAAAGTTGGTTTCCATCCAAGTACAGTTTTGTTTAATTTGTCAAGACTCCTAAAAACACCTGTTTCCAATAATACTAAACGTAATTCAAATACAGCAAATCAGACAAATTATACAAACCTAAAAAAAATCAACATAGAGATTGGATAACTGGTACCATACAGGAACAATTGCCTTAATTGGCAAAGATCCCTGATAGGCCTGCGTTCCAATGTGACCAAAAAACTATTATTTTTTTTTTTTTTTTTAAAAAAAAATATGACAGACAAATGTATTTGTAGATTTGAAAGTTGGTTTCCATACAAGTACAGTTTTGTCAATTTAATCGACTCTAAAAACACCTGGTTCCCCCAGTGATACTAATCTGTGATCAATACTCGCAAATCAGACAAAGATTATACAAACTTAAAAATAAATCAACATGGAAATTTGATAACGGGTTCAAATACAGGAACAATTGCCTCAATGACCCAGATCTCTAAAGTACCTGGTTCCAAATATGAACAAAGGATTATAATGTAGCCATAATTCAGTCCAGTTATAAACTTTGAATAAATCTACAGGAAGGTTTGAAAGTTGTTTCCATACAAGTACAGTTGTGTCAATGTGTTCAGGACTCCTAAAAACACCTGGTTCCAATTGATACTAAACTGTTATGTCAAATACTAGCAAATCAGAACACAATTATACTAACCCTAGTAGTACCTCAAAATAGAGATTGGATAAACTGGTATCATACAGGACAAGTGCCTTATATTGCAAAGATCCCTGAATATGCCTGGTTCCAATGATGGACCAAACTATGATTATCTAGACATAATTTAGCCAAGTTAATTCACAAACCTTTGAATAAATCTACAATGGAGTTTGAAAGTTTGATTCCAACAAGTACAGTTTTTGTTTAATTTGTTCAGACTCCTAAAAATACTGGTTCCAATGATACTAAACTGTTATAAATACTTGCAAATCAGAAAATAACAAACCTAAAAATAAATCAACATGGAGATTGGATAAATGGTTACCATACAGGAACCAAATGTCGTAATGCCAAGATCTCTTAAAACCTGATATAGCTGATCAAATGTTTTTATGTAGCCATAAATAAGCCAATTACTGAAACTTTGATAAAATCACATGGAGGCTTGAAAGTCGGTTTCCATACAAAGGAGTATTGTCAATTGGACTAGATCTCGGATGTACCAACTTTAATATTGTCAATTATTATGTGCAGCAGCAATTCAGAGATAGTGCAATCCTTGAAAAAGTTAATTAAATCTGAAACTCATTGTATGTATCCTAAGATTTGCAGGTGATGAGTTTTTGAATACCCCTGGTTTCAATCAATTTACTTGCACTATAGAACCTAGCATAATGTATCGTCTTTTAGGGTCCAGAACATATGCCACTCAAGAATAAGCCTTAGCCTGACTCAAGCCAGAAAAGAATTTGGGTCTATATGAAACAATTGATTGGAAGAAAGATCCAACACTTGCAAAAAACCTAATCCTTCAAAAGTACTACCATTAAGTTGGGAAATAACATGCCGATCTAGCAGAAGAATGTTGATATAGATAATTGTCTGAAGCTCCCTGGACTGATTGCATCAGTTGCCTTCTACTGCCATCTAGTGCGTCATGGTAACGGAATTTAATAGATAATGGGTAGATGAGAAGTGTTTATTCTCTGTCAACTGTGATCAAGACATATGTTGCAAGAAAATTGTTTAAAATGTAAACTACAAGAACAGCTAACTGGACCTGTGGGAAATTCGCTATAGGAATCATTATAAGAAAAGTCACCCCCCCCCCATCTCTAGTATTCCGAGGTAATTGGAAGTGAAGAGATGGGTGGAGTTCAGTCAACTGCCAGTATTGTTCTATATATTGTGGTGAATGTAGATATTATCAAAGTTACCATGTTTGCTACAAAAGCTTAAGGCTACTACCATTTGTAACTCAGGTGCGACACCACACCCTCTGTTTGGATGTTCTGTCTGCTACTGGGCGTACAAGAACAGTGAAATTATTGAAGTTAATTTGGTTTTAATTTTCATGAATGCTAGTAACTATCAAAACTACAGGACTTCAGTTGGATCTTTCAGAGACAATAAGCTGTTGACATTTATCAATTGAAAATGGCTGAACAAAGAAATAGTTATAAATTGACCACTGAGACTGTAATTCTATTACGTTTACCTGGATATGAAAACCGGTGGTGAAGAACACATTGAAATTACAGTGTTGTTCCATAGTCCGAATTGTTGCATGAATTGTTTGTTGTAAACCCCATAAAATTGATGATACACAGTCGACACATTGGTCAAGGATATTTGCTGTTCCTTCTACATGAATGGGGACGAGGTGTCATTCGCTGTGCCATTTCAAATTCCATAGCTACCATGTAGATTCCAACCCTTGCAAGCTGGTCATATTAGCTGCCGTCTTTCTGTGCTATCCCTTGTGAAGATGCCAAGTGTTGAATGAGAGCAGTCTTTCCGTTTCAACTTGTTATTGTGTAGGTTCTACAAATAAAAAGTGAATAAAACTGAAGTTAGAATGGCATTTTTTGCCAGATCCCCCGATGGACCCATGACGATGTCACGTTGTATATTGCCTCATAAATTTACAACAAACCATGGCATTCATTTGTAATTGGTACCAGATAAAAGAGTATTGAAATTGCTTTCTGATTCAAAGTCATTTGACCTCTATCGCCATTTAAAATATTTGGTTTACAGGGAAGGTTAAGTGGGAGCCAACTTATTGCAGAAACTGGGTCTAGAGCAAATGTTGGCTCTTTAGGTTGTCAGACAGCAAAAGAGAATCTGAATAATTCATTTAGCGAACAAGTCACTGAACTGTGTCCTTGTAGATGAGGTTATGCGATTCATGGGAATAGCATTGTTATAGGATTGCATAGAGTGATTATAAAAGGCTAGATGTGCAATAGTCATTTTAAATTTTAGAAATGTACACAATACTGCCACTAAAGTCTCTTTTTCAACATCAGTTAAAAAGGCGAAATTATTAATTAAGATTTTAAAATTATTTATTTTTTTTATTTTTTTTATTTTTTGCTTTTTTTAAGTTTTTTATTTTTTTCTTGTTTTATATAAAATGATAAAAGTTTACAACCTGTCCTATGTAAACACCTGGGCGGAAATCATACCACAAAAAGTTGAGAAGGTTGACCAAGTTGAAGAGAAGTCAATCATCAAAAACTCATGTTTCATTTTTGGTATAAGTATAGATATCCCAACCATATTTGCAAGTGTCAAGATGGAAGACAATCCCTATTAATAAAGAATATTTGATATGAAATAAAAAAATTGTATGTGGCGAAAACAACTGGACTATACCTTCCCCTCCCCGAACATGAAATTTGCCTTTTATAGTAATTATACACATCAAAGTGCCGTTAGCAAAGTTAAAAACAGGTCAAATTGAAAATTGAAATCCGATGGCAAAGAATGGCGTCGAATCAATCTGAATTTTGAAGCAAATTCCTTAAAAATAGACCTATTTTCAATGTGTTTTTTGTGCCCGATGTAATATACTTAAAAAAGAAAGAGCAAAAAAAAAAAGGAAATTATTTCTAATTACCTGGAAATTTCAGTCGCATTATCTGCCATCCAACTGGTTTATTTGATGTGATTTGCCCGGGGTATCTATCGAGCACATGTACATGTTGAAACTGGACGACAATTGTCTGGCTCAGTAGATGGAAATGTCGCGTATGATCTATTAATGCACCTGTAACTGTGAGGACTCAAGTTGCATG
>JAMKCH010041579.1:0-13863 GCA_023653785.1 Ophioderma brevispina
AAAAGAATTGCGACATGTAGAACTTTGAAGGAAGTAACACGCTGTATTTTTCTTGAATGTGTTCACTATGATCATGTAATGGACCTTTTGTGAATGATTACTTGGAGAATATATTATACTATTCTGAGGTCGGCCTAACCTTAATGAGGCTTGACTGTGAAACACAAAATCACCTTTAAAAAACACTTCTGCATTAAACTTAAAATGTACCAGCTGCCACAAATTATTTACAGAATCGCACACCTCTCTACAATATAATGCACCACTCCCTTTTCCCCTAACATTACCATATAGGCTATATCCATAGACCCTACAAATGATTAACCAGACCTTTGCCAAATTGTTTTTCCCCATTTTTTAACCAGTATACCTAGGAAGTTTTCAAGAATACCACTAAACACCCATTGCTCACAAAAAAAAATCAAAGTTAAAAAAAATTTAGCTGTTTGAGTCCAAATGCCAACAGAGAACCATCATTGGTTCATTACCAAAATGAATGTACAGCTATTTTTTTTATCTCTTGAGCATTTAACATTAACTAAAGGCCACAACTAGGTCACCATTTTAAGGCCAGTCAAAATAGTGAATGCTGCCTTAAAACCCACCACTTAATTGCACAGAATCAATTCCACTTCCAACAGAATTGTATTGAGAAATACTTTAAAGACACATATCAAAAGTCTACTACTAAAATCAAAGGAGTGTACCGATATTTTTTAAGGGGGCAAGGTTTATAACAGGGGTCCAATATGAAATATCAAATCGCGTCGAAAGTATGCCAACATGTTCGTTACAATTTCCAGGATTAAACAAGAATAGTTGCCTATCTCCAGGTTAAGAGTTCAAAAAGTTCAAGGTCACAATGGGGTAATTTTCAGATATATCGTTCTTTAAAAAATGGGGTCAAATTGTTCGTCTAATGGTACAGAACCCGATTTTACTGGTTGCACCATCTAATAATCTTCGTGAGTAATTGGAATGCAAAATGTGACTGGGGTACAGGGTCTGGGAGGGTCACTAGTCATAGCTGTATAATTCTTAGCAAAAGTTCAAAGATCTATTACATTTACTTATCTAGTGGGACAAATTTTAACAGTTTACAAGCAGTCCGATCAAAATCGGACCATTCTATGAATTTACCCCATGATGACCTTGACTATTTAGCCTATTCCTAAAACTATAACGACATAGATAAGGCCAACTATACCTTTTTTAAACCTTAGAGTAGCCCATAAATTGTTACACATTTAAATCAATCGAACAATTCTAATTTTTTACCCCTGTACAAATGTTGACCCCTTATTCGATTTTCTACGGTTCCACTAGTTATTTTGGTAGACTTTTAATATATTATTTTTGGACTATTTCCGAGTATATTAACACCAATTGGTTTCTTCTGGTTTTGCAATTTGTGTGGGGTCAAATCATAAAATATTGGACTATTTGCATTTTAAGATGTTTTTGGAGCCAAGTATGGCGATATAGCTTTTTAAAGGGATCAAAGCACGATTTGCTGATCCGGAACATCAAAATTCGTATTTTGATTTTTTGACTGGCATGGATGTGCTACATAACCTGCCAGTGTTGGCTTGAAACCTGTGTATAAAGAGCAAGGCCAAGCACTACTCTTTTACTCTACTATAATTTCTATACGTGCGTATCAAAATTCCACTTGCGATCAAAAAAGCCTTTCCCCGTTGAAATCCCAAACTTTATAAGCGTAATATTGTGTATCATGTCCTGTACATTTGATTCAAACACAATATTTTGATTTTTTGTTATTCTGTACTGGGGTAAACCACATCAGCTGTTTAGTATAATTTTTCAGTTCAGACGTCTCCTTGTAGTCTATTTGCAAGAGACTGATGACAAATTTTCCTCATACGTCATTTTTTTTACTATTGGGTGTTTTTTTTCGACATAATTTAGTTATATGAATTGTTGCATATTTATCTTTGATTTTTTACGTTAAAATGCATTTCGCATGTTTTAATTTTCTCTTCAATGATCGTTGCTTATCCCTTTAACTATTTAAAGCACATTTTGTTTTACTATATCTGATCTCAGGTTTCTGACTTAAATGAGATATAGAAAAACTAAAATGACCAATAAACATAAACACCACATAAAAGTAACCATAGATCTTTTTCAGCACATGTTCAGGTGAGGCACTACAGGTAAAGAAAATGATTACACTTTGTTTAAACCACACAAGATTTCAATTCTTAACCGTTCGCTGCTCCTGGTAGAAATTACAGTAGCAAGCTCTATGCTCATAATGCGCACTAATCTTGTCCCACTTCAGAGCCTTGGTTCATTCTCAAGGCTACAGAAAGTTCACTGACATTGGCTGGGCTATATGCAAAGTGTGTGGGGTGTATAATCCTCTATTAAATTTTGTGTTCCCTAAATTTCACTTGCAATATTATATTTTTGTTTTCATTTTTAGTTGACATACTACAATACGATTCTGAATAATGATGTAAACCACATTATAGAAATCCATGATTAAAATATGAAATTTTTATTTTCAACATACTGTCATATGCTGCTGACCTTTGACCTAATTGTGTGAAGGGTGGATGTTAAAATGCGGAAGTTGCTGGAATATCTGCCATACTAGACTTGAGCCACGACTGCTGGTTTTGGTACATTATTTTCTTTTGGAGACTAAAATCTCCTCTGGGGAATCTTGGTTTGGGAAAATATAACTGCCCACTTTTACCCTTTATTTCTTTCCAGTGGTACCAAACATTATATATTTTATACTGGCTAAAGAGGATCAGTTGAGTGAGTTAGTGAGTATTAAAATTTTAACGACAACTCAAACACAAGTGTGTATTACGTGTCCATTACTTTTATATTTTTACTTTAAAACACAACTTTAACATACATCACAATAAATACCACTCACAACCTTTTTTAAAAAGTTAAAAATATTATCAAATCGGCCTCCTTCAGGAAATTTATAACCTGAAGAGGCCTAATAAATCCTTGAAATAAGGTTTTCAAATCTGGGACACTATATATTTTCTCGAATAAGCGCATAATCACGCACTCAAGTAAGCAGTTCACAGAAAGAGCACAATTCACAAGGAATCCCGAGGACTGGCTCACCTCTAAGAGCAAATAACTATGGGTTATATAAGTATGACCAATTATACATCGTGCTAATACAATCATGTCCCTTCGTCCAATCAACCCTGAACTACCACACTACCAGCAGCTCCACCAGTTGGTTGAAAAGCAGGCATTTTTATTTTATGAAATGAATCCCACAGCATTTGCCACCTTTTCTGATATGCTATTAACTAAAGCCTTAAATCTGTAAGGGAATCTCAAGTTGTTATATTCATATTAAGAGATTCTTTCGCCATACATCAACCTTTTATTGCCTTGAATACCAATGTGACGGAATCCAAGCTACAACAACGAATTTCTTTCAATTGAGACAATGAAGACTACTTCCACAACTCAGCAATATAGGGAAGACGACATTCTCTGCCTTCAAAGCCATAAGCTAGATAGTGATCAGTAACTATAATGAAATGAATCTCATTTGAATTTCAGCTAATTATAAGGCCAACTTAGTGCCTCCATTTCAGCAGTGAAAATATGGATCATGCTGCAAAAAATAGTGTATGTTTCTTCACTAGTAAAGGGACGTCTATAGACGGCGTCAGACACAGCGTGGGAATTCTATAGGAGTAGATAGACGGCTGAAGCAGCGAACAGGGTAAAAAGCCTACGGGCATTTCGTGATCCTAGCAGTGCTCGACCATCATTGTGCCTTATGATTCTTAAGATATTCTGAAAACAAGGTTATTTGCTGGTTATGGAAGAAGACATGGGGTGGACATAAAATGCACCGATAGGTGTGGCTTAGGAATCGGAAGTTAAACAGTTATCTCAAATGTGTGATAATTGGTGTGTTCTTGGGTAAGATATTCATGATTTGACTAGAGTAAAGACTCTTTTACGGAAATAAAGCTGTACAATCATTGTAATCCTTTGATCCTCATAGATTTCATGCAAGGCTAATTCCATGCCGTCCTACATGAAGGATGAACCGATAATTGCCCTATTCACCCCATTTTGGTGATGGATGAGGATGACAGGTGTTGAGGTAGGATGGTGTAAGGTTGGGAGGGGGTAGGGTTGAGATGAGGGTGGAGGGGTATTTGGAATAAAGGTGTGTTGTAGGAGGAGGGTGTGGGGATAGGAGGGGTTAACAGTTGGATGAAGATATACAGGGGTGTGGAGGTGGGTGCGGGGGTGAGCATTCATTAAACATAATGGGGTGGTTCTATAGTTCTAAAGAAGCAGTTATGCCATCCCTTACCGTCCAATGCACGTCATATCCCTTTAAAGTGAAGACCCAATTTATTGGATGACTTCAAATCTCTATGATATGATGGGCATTGGACGTTAAAGCCACTATCAGTAGATTCAAGTAGTACGGTATTAAAAAGGGGCAATCAGATTTCAAATGGAATATCTCTTAAACGTGATTACCAGAGGGTGTATAGAGTCAATCCACAATGAATCAGTTTTGGAAATTTTCATTTCAATAAGGTCATGTGATCCAACAAAACTCGTTCTTAACACATAAAAACCTTGACTTTACACTCATTTGCGAAACCAAGGTGCTAGTACTTACAGAATTTTTCCATGAGCACGAAATGTTTGCAGTTCTGATACTTCCTGACACTATCCTATGTACTGACATGTGTTGATTACAATAAGATACACATGCATGCATGGGGAATTGCTCAAAATGCCTCTGATGATTACTTGATGTGAAGCTGATTTTATTCATTCACATTTTTTTAACAAAGACAGTATAACCGCCGTACTCGTAATGAACAAATAAATAGCATTACAAAAGCTTCGCGTTACTCATTTTTTGCTTTAAAGGGGGATGGCCGATTTAAGGAATGAAGTTTTTTCTTAATCGAGTGGCCTACCCCAAAAACCCATCTTTAATGTTTCGCGCCGATATTGAAATCCGTTTTGATGCGAGATTGAAAAAAGGTGATTTGTAAGCCCCATAAAGTACTGTGTAAAATTAACATTGGTCGACCAAATGGGCCACATTTCGCTATAATCCAAAAATCCTATTGCTCTAAGATTTCACAAGGTAAATGAGAAAAAATATAGGCTTTTTTTATTTGACCACCACAATGTGGACTACTTCGGTAAATCTGGGGCTTATGGGGACGAGGCAATTAGTGATCGGGCCATGGGCCTTAAGTGGGGAAAATAAATAAAAGTTCTATAAATTCTATAATATCTAATTAGTAAATAGGGCAATGTCCCAATATAGCCTAACAATACTGAATAAAGCATAAGGCAGCTACTTATGGACACTCGTATAATGTTACTATTAAATAGGCGCCAGCTTTATCGGGACATTGCCAATCCAAGATCTATACTTCCCAAGCCTAGTTTCACAAGGTGAATTTCTTACATCAACAGCTGCAACACAATGCCCAATATTGACTATAGGCTGGTATTCTCAAAGGGAGTCTAACTTTAGACCTAGGTTTAAACCAGGGTTAGTCCTACATAAGTGGACCTTTTTCCTTTCAACATATTCTGAAAGTTCAAAATGGGTGAGAAAATTCCTTGAAGATGGGCCAGAACGGCCCATCCATTAGGAATATTTTCTCACCCGTTACATCAAACCTTTAGAGTATGTTGAAAGGAAAAAAGGTCCACCCTTGTAGGACTAACCCTGGTTTAAACCTTGGTCAAAATTTAGACTCCCTTTGAGAATACGAGCCTACAAGTATAAAATGTTAACCCTTGCAATAATGCTTCATATTGCACTTACTTCCCAAGAGTGATTCTGAGTAGTGAGAAATATTGCAAAGGATGTAACACTTTGGGATCTTAGTATAGACAGATTATAAGTCTATTCATACATCTCTGACTCAACGCAGCAGCAACACAGTTCAAATTGCATTGGGCCACTGCTGCGTTGAGTCAGAGATGGTTTTCATCCATTTTCACTGCACTGGACTGCAGCAAAGTATGAATGGACCTTATGCCTAAGGAGATATGCAATATCATGTCACACAATAGTAACTTTGCTATGTGTAAATTACATTTTTCTTCAAAGCCACACTTCCCTGTGAAGTATTTTTGAATTTCCCAATTCATGGCAGAAAACAAGGCCCACAGACCTACTCTGACAAAACCATCATATGCATAATTTTGGTTTGAAATTTTGTTACAATTGTGAATATTACACAGAAAAGCTTAAAAAATGACACAACACAAAAGTGTATTAACTTAACATAATTGTGACCCGATCTGGACTCAACAGGCTCATGTCGATATTTTTCTTGAGTTGTAGTCAAGCCGTACAGGTTTCATCACGAGGCAGAAAATGAGCTTTTATTTGGTCCAAACCCTATGATGTGCTTATTTTGTGGCTTATTTGGTTCTTGAGTATAGCATGCTTTTAAACTCAATTTTGACAAGCATCTCACCAACTATTTTTGCCCATTACTTTTTACTGATATGAGCCTTATTTAAACACACTTTAACTTCTTAATTTCCTTTTCAATAGGGGCGATGGTATTTTGATTGAGCCATTAAGTGCATAGTATCTGTATAAATACTGTACAATACTCCCCAAACTGGAGCCAGATGAACATTTCACAAACCTGAAAACAAAATTCCTTACAATTATCCATAAGCCTCGGGTAATAATCCCCTCCCACCCCACAAAAAGAGATGTCTTCTAATAGGGTGGGCTTATACCCGGGGAGGAGCTAGAAGTTGGGAGCAAACTAAATACAAATTGCAATAAATATCATTTCAAGATAATTATTCACCAGAATCCCATTTTATGTACACTTTAGGTATTTGTAGGCCAGTGGCGAACCCAGCGGGGGGGCAGGGGGGCGAGAGCCCCCCCCAAACACACCCTTGCCCCCCCTTCCCCGCCCCCCCCCCCCCCAAATGAACTGACCTTTTGTACAGTTCTATGGAAAAGGTCCGAATTTTGCCCCCTGAAAAAATTCAAAAAAAAAAAGTCCTTTGCAACCCCCCCTTCAGCCCCCATTTGTAAAGGTCTGTTGACGCCACTGGTTGTATGCAGATATTCAAGATTCAAAGTTCATTTTTCCTTCCCATCCATTCCTCAAATTAATTATAGCAAACAAGCCATCCCAATACATTGGGCCCTACTTTGATGCTCTATATTGTTTTCCTGATGCACACATTACCACCTGGGGTTCCTGGGCTTATCCCCAAAGAGTTCTATATAGATGAGGTAAACAAAACTTACGTCATTCTTTAGAAATTCCCGTCTCGCATGTTTTGCCGACCAACCAAAACATAGAGGTACCAACCATAGAAATCATGGCTGCTTCCAATTCCGCTTCTTCCACGGATACTGTGGGTGCCGCTTTGCATATACACTAATAATCGGTAGTGATACAAATTAAATGTATGTGTTATGGAGGATGGCCAGGTTTCTAATAGTGTCCTGTATCATGTGCTCAATAACTCTTTTTCTCATAATGCCAATGCGGCGCTTCGGGTGAACAGATTTTTCATTGAGGCGGTTTTTATAAAATCAAAAACTACTGATTTGTCCTTTCATTCGTGTGTGGGCCATGGGTATACAAAACTTTACCCCCAATATCACCCAACATCCACAACTGATATTTTTTGGCGGATTGTTTGTACGAATTTGACATTCTGTTTGGTATACAAGCACGCCAACTAATATTATTCCGTTCAATATTAATGTCAGCTCCCAGCAACGGACGACTGTTTTTTGAATGGTTTTCACCCCCTTGCATATACCCTCAGTTTTGCTAGCTCCTGTATTTCTTTAAATTGGGAGTGGGCTTATCCTGAAGGTGGGCTTATAATACCCGAGTGGTTACAGTAGTTACTTTACTTTACTGATTTTAAGTGCGATAAAAAAGTTTTAAAAAGTACTGGCAAGTTTTGTGAGTGCAGGTCACATTTATATTTTACAAAAGGCATATTTGGATGGCATCTAATTACAAGAAAATGTCAACATGTGTTTACAATATATCCAATCTACACTTAATATATTCATACTACACTATAATAAAAATATTGTCACATGAATGAAGGCTGTAACAATATCCATCTGCCATGTGATATTTTAACAGATCTCTTTTTCTTAGCGTATCCACAAGTCATTGGTAATAGCTTATCAGATCTAAATAGTCGGGATACAGCGGCTCTCGAGATATTTCACCAGAAAAGTGGCCCTTAACCATGTGACCACATTTTGGTTGAAACGGTGGCAGAAATAAGGTTCTTTAAGTTAATGGCTTTTGACCCTTTAGTGGTCCCATTGTGGCTGTTATGAACCTGGATGTGATCCTGCCTTAAAGGGATAAGCAGCGATAATGCGAGAGAATCGAAAAAAAGGTGGAAATGCATGTTTTAATAAATCGGGGATTAGTGTGTACAATTCCATATAGCTGCTTTAATGTAGAAAATACCACCAAATAGCGAAAAAAATGAAGTATTTGAGGAAATTTGTCATACCGTCTCCCGCAAATAGACATTGGGCGACAGAGTCTCAAAATCTGCACTAAACAGCTGATTGTGGTTTACACAGAATGAACAAAGATCAATAATGTTTGTGTTTGAGGTCAAACTGTATTGGTCATGGTGCACAATGTCACGCTGAAAATCTGTTATATTCACCGGGAAAGGCTTTTTTGATCTCAAGTCGGAATTTTGATACACACGTATAGAAATTACAGAATCAGATAAAAAGTACTGCCTTGTTTTTAATACACTGATTTCAAGCCAACCACTTGCAGGTGATGTTCGCATATCCATGCCAGTAACAAAAATATAAAAATATGAATTTTGATTATTTTTTCGATGTTTCGGATTAGCAAATCGCTGCTAATCCTTTAAAGGCCGATTCAGAGATTTCTAATAAAGACCCCCAAAAAAGTAACGCAGCATGTCTAAATACCCCATAAGTTACAAACCATTGGCCTATACATGAAAACATAAAATGATATCAATAGTGTTTTTTTTCCTGCAGATTTTGACATCTTTCTTGCTCCATTGTGATCAGTATCGCCAACACAATGTCCATTTTACGAAAATGTGTCACATTTGAAGACATTATTACAAGGTTACAATACACAACCATGCATTAAGTGACATACACTTCATGCGGAAGAAGAATGCGGTCTTTCACTGAATGGCAATCAATATAGCCATACCTTTTATTGCAACTTTTTAAAAGGGAGAGATTTTCTTATAATGGGTATTGTGTTGGCAATATTGATCGCAATGGGGCAAGAAGGGTATCAAAATTTACGGAAGAAAACAAACTATTGATATAATTTTATGTTTTCGTGCAAAGACCAATGGTTTGTAACCTATGTGGGTATTTATACATGCTGCGTTACTTTTTTGGGGGTCTTATAATCTTTGTGTGTAGAAATTAAAAATAGTGGTCGAGAACTAAATATATTCACCTAAAATGCTTAATTCCAAAGTTAGAGATGCATCGGATGTTTCGTTTTCATGCAGTAAACAGAGTATAACAGTGCCATAGGATACAGTGTATAACAAAAATTTGGATCCGGAATTTTATAACAAAGTTGTGATTTTCTATATGAAGGACTACGATTTGAGCTTTGTTATTTCACATAGTGATTTGTATATGGACAAGCATTATGTATATGCCCCAAAACCAGGGGTGTATTTTCTAAATACACAGGTTACAGAAAGTTACTGAACCGTGCCATGGAAATTGAGACTTTTATGGCTCATAGTGCAATCAGTTACCAGAGTAACCATTCAAGGAGCCACAAAACCAAGACTTGGTATATGGTATATTGTGCCCAAGGTGCAACTTGACAAAAGGCAGCTATTGCACTTGCACCCTTTCTGCACTTATCTCATAATTTTATTTCTACCATACAAGTAGTACATTGAAGTACCAATGAGTGATTGAACTTGGCAATTACTGCAGAAAAATGTTGCACTGCTTTGTGCAGCTCTTAATGGCAACTTATGTTACTGTACAGTGCTTGTGGCTTGGCTATAGCCAAAATCCTTTGCAGCATGTCATTTCCTCACCCATATTGTTTTTGCAATCACTACAGTTCCTGCAAATAAAATGTGGCATGCGTGGAACACTCAGTATGCACGTAGCAACGCGGTAGCAATGCATATGTGTTATTTACGCTGCATCTGAATGAGCTGCAAGCACGATCGCTTCATGTATGCGGAAGGCATGTTCCACGTTGTTCGCAAATCTTTTGCGGAAACTGTAATATGCTACTGCCATTGTCAAAAATGCTTCATGTCCATTACACGATCCTGACTAAAACAAAACTATGCACTACTCTAGTATTGGGTGACAACAAAATGTAAACAAATGTGGATTTTACAGGTATAAACAAATTCATAATTGGTCCAAAATGTCCCATTAATTTAAAATAAGCTTCACTCAATAAGTATGGATTTTTCCTACTTTTGCAATAAGTGACCTTGATAATAATATTAGCACCAGATCAATAACACTAATTTACAGATTTACTCAAATTTGTTGGCATAATTACATTATATTCTTCAAATCTACTTTGTATCATGTGCTTTTTTTTTTATTAATGAGACACTGGCACATTTGGAAAATAGTACGCCCTCAAGATTTTTCAAAATTGATATTTTGCATGGTTGTAAGGTTTTTATATATATTAGCCCTCACCTGAAATGAGCCCAAAATCAATGCCCTTATGGGTAAACAGAATGACTTTATAATAAAACTGCTCCAGAGTGATTTTATTCAGCAGATGGTGGATCATGGTGTTCAACATATGAAAACACACAATGGAGTTGATTCCCTAGGCATCCACCCTGTGTGACCAGTCAGTGACCTCTGTGGATTATTATCAATGAATACAAGTCTGTGATATTCATGTAATATACATATTTTAAAGCATGAAGTTACTATAGTAAATATGACTCCACGATTAAAGTTATGACAGGCCCACAAATTAGGCTAAAATCACTGGATGTCTTTATGTTTTATGGTTTGATATTTTTTGTGCATAAAATATATCTGTATTGCCCCAAGGTCTTACATATAGAGTATCCTTTGAGAGCAAATTGAATACAATCCATAATTTGTAATGTGCCAGTGCCGCTTTAGAAGAATAAAGCACAAGATACATTGTTATGGTGCCACGGTAATACAGTAACTGACAGAAAGAACTTGCAAGCCCCACTAGTGGGTTTTGAGCGCATCCTACGTAGGGACGAATTTTGGTTGGGACGAACCGATTATCCCTTAATTGGACCAATATTTACAGACTGGCTGGACTACAAGGGTCGATAAGTCAATCATGTGATTTTTAATGGGAGACTAGTGGGAGTTTCAAAGTTCCAAAACATGGGTTGTTTTCAAATTTTTTGAAATTTTTTTAATTTTTTTAATTATTACTTAAAAAATATTTAAAATAATTGTTTAGCACGAGAGGGGGAGGGGGCGAATCGCATGGGTGCCGGTGTGCAGTTGCCAATCCGTCTACCGGTCACGCTCGGAGAACTCACGCATGATGGAAGCATACGTCTTGATAATGCATCTAGCCCGGGAAATCCTTGGCGCGGAACACGTGGCGCTAGAAGTCCGGGCGTCATTTTTCAAGCAGTCTTCTTTATGCTCTTCGTGCAAAAGTAGGATGAATCTTCGAAAATTCCAATATGCGGCTCTCCCTGGGTCTTGGCGATACCTAGCATGCCATTCTCAACATGGTTGTTCGTCCGGTTATCCAAGCCATGCCAATCCCACAAAACAAGTGGCTTATATAACCACTTGCCAAGTAAATATATTGACAAAGTTAAAAAAGTCAAAATTTGGCATCATCCTCGGAATAGCTGTTCAGAATGAACTAAATATCAATTTGAAGAGTATATGTGTGGCCGACAAAGTCAAGCTACTTTAATTGTACTATTATTAGTTGTCTTTTGTGTTCCGCTATTGAACGCGACTTTGTAATTCCCTTTCAGGAACTGATTGACATATCGAGCATCGATTTGCCGGGCCTTTGTCGTTCAAAAATAATAGGTGTTATTGTTCGTCCCTACCAAATCGTCCTCCGTAGATGTCCCGGGTTTTGATGAACTTGAACAGTGGGAAAATACCACATCCCACTCAATCCCCACTCCAATCCCACTCATACCCACTCAAATCCCACTCCCCCCACTCAAATCCGCACCAAACCCACTCAACCCACTGCAACCTAAAAATCAATAATACACGAACCATGACTATGTGTCCCACTCCATTTTGGTTCCAAGCTTCACTCACTCCCAACTCAAATCCCACTCGAGTGAAATTTGAGTGACAATGAGTGAATCACTCATTTTTTGGCAAGTACTTTCTGTCCTACTTGTTAATAATGACAAGTGGTGTGACGATATTGGTTAGCTGCTTCTAGGAGGTTCATCATTTGATATTCTTTGGGCAATTTGAGAGCCTTTCACCAAAATGCTTTTACAATCCAAATCCATAGAAAAAACCAAAACAAAACAGCATTAAATGTTAATAAAAAATTAAAAATCAAAGCCATATTCCATTGTTACAATATTACCTCCAGCCTAGCCTATACTATTGTTGACTGCTGCTACTACACATTCCTCCAAACTGACTTTACTGAATTCCCCATATCCTCAAGTTGTCTAATGAGAGAGCCAATCGCCATTATCACTTCTGTCATTTGTGATGCCTTTTGGGTATATCCCACCAATCTCGGGGGTTCCTAAAATCATGAAAATCGACAAGGTTGCTGTATTCCTCCAATGCTTCGCTTGCTTACCGCTACCGTAACCACAAAAAGGCCTGTTTTTAAGTATGGGTGCTGTTTATATCTTCATACTTTGCACATGTATAACAGCAAAAAAAAATTTAGCTTCCATTAGAATGATAAAATGGTAAGACAGGAAATCAATCTATGTAGCATATAAGTTCATCACATGGAGAACTATAACAGACCTCGTCCTTTTTTTTTTCATGACACCCACATGTATCATGAATCTCATGGTGAACCGTATCTGTATGGCAAATTTTCCTCATTACCGAATAGGATTTGGTATCATTGCACATAATTATACCTTCCTCTCTTTATACATTTGTTAATTCCATATATTAGTGCTGTATTTTCTGTAAGACAAAGATGTACAGTGCAGTCAAAGTTTTAAAACATTTTAAGTTAAAATTCTTTGGTATTTTCAGTTGTCAATTTCAAATGATTACCCTATTCATTAATGGGGATCTTTAAATATATGGGTAATAAAATTGTACTTATCCTTACAACGTCTACCACATGCGTGGCAATCAAAAGGTCACTCCTACCATGCCAACCCATGTGTAAAGTATGCATCTTCAATCTGCAAAGGCTAGACCACAGTGGCCCTCGGCGCCACGGTTCCTTCACTTTCAAGACATTTGACGCACCTCCTGTTTGTTGTTAGAATCTCTGAAAACATTGTTGTGTGGTGGTGGGTTCTAGTCGGTAGAGGAATTCTGTTGAACTAAACCGCCTACACAGTAAGGATTCGAAGAGTGTTGAACTTGTGGCCTTGTCATAAGAACGGATTGTGCAATGTGCCATGGGTACCAGATGAATAGTCTACTGTGCTGTGCTGTTGCCCTCCCCTGATCTCTTTGATATCTGTAGTATGCTGGGGTTGAGTTGATTGAGGATCGGTTGACTGGGCACTTAAGACGTCCTCCGATGATTACCGAGGTTGTTTATGAAGTGAAACAAGAGATCTCTTCTTTTTTGTCGTGATCATCTTCCACGGGTTATGTCTTATCACCGTTCCATC
>JAMKCH010041580.1:0-25624 GCA_023653785.1 Ophioderma brevispina
CTTGACTCCATTGACCCCATGTTGTTACCTGTCCGCATTCTTGACCCGTTGTTACCTGTCCCCCTTTCTTGACCCCATTGAACCTGGCCCCCTCGTCTTACCCATTGTCCCTGTCCGCCAATGTTCATGACCCCATTGTAAATGTCCCCTTTCTTGACCCGTGTCCCTTTCCAACCAGTTATTGACTCCATTGTTCCTCTCCTGTTCCTGACTCCATTGTCCCTGTAACCCAGTTCATTGACCATTTTCCTTCTCCCTCTTTCTGTCCCCCTGGTCTTGACCCCACTGCCCCTGTCCCCCCCCCCCCACCCACGGTGTCTTAACCATTGTCTTATATATGACCATGTTCTTGACCCCATTGACCCTGTGATTGACCCATGGCCTGTCCCCCTTTCTTGACCCAATTGTTTGTGTCCCCCTCTTTTGACCTTTTTCCCTTGTCCCTTCATTGTTCTCTTGATCCCATTGTCTCTCCCCTGTTCTTCACACCATTGTATCTGACTCATTTCTTGACCAATTGTCCCTGTCCCCTCTTGACCCCATTCATCCCTGATCCATAGTGTTCATGATCCATGTCACTCTCTCACCTTGTTTTATGACCCCAATTGTCCCAGTCCCCAGTTCTTGACACCATCATGCCTGCCCCTGTTCTTGATCCCATTGTAATGACAAGATTTATATAGCGCCTTATGCTATTGGCCTCCTCTAAGCGCTTTTCCAAGGTCTCTGAACTCATCCCTGTGTTACCCTTTGTGTGACTCCATTGTCACGTGCCCCCGTTCTGACCCACTGTCCCTGTCCACCTTTCTTAACCCCATGGTCCCCTGCCCTGTCTTACTTCATTGTTCTTGACCTCTTATCCCCATTGTCCCGGTCCCATGTCCCTGTCCCCTTGAAAAGGTTCTTGACCCATTGTCCCTGTACTCTCAGTTCTTGACCCTATTTGACCCATTGTCCTGTTCATGACTCCATGCCATTTCCCCTCTCTTGACCGGCACACCCTGTCCCTCATTGTTCTTGACCCCTTGACCCATTGTCCCTATACCTTCATTGTTCTTGTCCCCAGAACCCATTTGTACCCTGTCCTTCTTGTTCTTGAACCTAACCCTTGTCCATGTATTGTTGCATGACCCCATTTCCTTCTCCCCATTGTTCATGACCCCTTGTTCCTGTCCCAGTTCTCCTCGTTCTTTACCCCATTGTGTCTGTCCCCATTGTTCATGACCCCATTGTCCTGTTCCCAATGTTGTTTGTTTGTTTATTTCTTAACCTGAACAGTTGACAATACAAATAGCCTCTGCTCTTCCCCGAGGCCCGCGTTCACATAATAAACCCATCAAAATACAGTTAAAATATACAAAGACCTATTACAAATTATAACTTAAAACTATTGCCAATTACGTAATTAATACAACAATATTAACAGAGGGCAATTTTAACAATAAAAAAACCATTATTGAAATTCATAATATTATAGTTTTCCCGGTCAATTTCGTACTTATTTCATTCCAAAATAAGTGTTTATGGTTTCAATTTCGTTGATGAATTTGTTTGCATAACCATATACCGGTATCAATTCCTACAAAAAAAAAGATAAAGACAGTTTCATTTTTAGCTATTCATTTTCATTGGGTTGTATTTAACTTCATTTTCAATCAAATTAATTTGTATCCAAAAATATTTTATCCATGTCTGCTGACATCTACTCCCTGATACGGTTCCCTTATTAAACAACCCAAGTATTTTGAAATATAACACACCTATTATTTATATGGGGTTCCCAGCTAATGGAGTTAGATCGAGTGAGTGTGATGCATAAAGACTTGCCAAGTATTTTCATTATCAAGCTTGGCATCATCTTAACAATAGAATGAGATCTTTTATTGGTCCAGTTTCGGGTTGGAAACAAAATAGTTAAAGCTTGTTGCGCTTCTTAGCATCAAGGGGCAGATTTGTTTAATTCCATCAAAATGAGGGGTGGAGAATTAAGACGAACATTGATATCACATATATCCCAAGATGAGAAAATATGCTATATCATCAGCATAAAGTTCATTTTTGTTTGCCATTGGAAATAATATAACATGGTGGAGATACATTGTATATAATATTGAAATGAAAAAAGGAGGGGGGTTCCTAAGATGGAACCCTGAGGAACGCCACACTCAAAGGCTCAAAACCTGATGTTGTCAGAGTGTAATTTTCGTGCTTGCTTTTCTATTAAAAGATAATTATTATGATCCAAACTAATAAAGCTCCAGACCTTCAAACATATGCATATGAGTTTGTCGAAAGGCAGAATAGACTGGCTACCAGTGTCGAAGGTTTAGGTTTATTAGATCTATAAGGAATGCCACCCAACAAGTTGAACAGCATCAACATTTCTGAGGATGAATTCAGACACCTCAACTAATGTGTGAGAGTAGTGTTTAAGTCTAAAGCCAGATTTGTTTGCGAAAAAGCAAATTAAGTTCACTGAAATGGAGAATATATATTGGTTATGAACTAACCTCCAAAAATCTTCATGATCACCCTATTGTTCATGACCCCAATTATCCTGTCCCCCCGTTGTTCAATGGACCCATGCCCTGTCCCCATGTTTCATGACCCATGGCCACTGTACCAAAGTTTTTGACCCCATGGTCCCTGTACCCCTGGTTCATGACCCCATTGTCCGTGTACACCTGTTCTGACCCTGTCCCTGTCTGAGGACAGAGCAACATGGGGTCATGAACAGAGGAGAGAGAGAGAGGACAATCTGAACTGTACAATGGGTCATGAAACAATGAGAGACCGGGACAATAGGGGGTCATGAACGGGGACAGGGTACAATGGGGTAAAGAAGAGGGGGGGAACAGGACAATGGTTCAAAACAAAACAGGGGGACAGGGATAATGGGTTCAAGAAGAGGGGAGAACAGACGATGGGGTCAATGGGGCCCAGAACTGGGTGACGGGAACATTGGGGTTGAAGAGGATTGGGGGACAGGGAAACATGGGGTAAAGGAAATGCGAACAGGTAAATATGGGCGGGTCAATGGAGTCAAGAACTGGGGAACAGGGACAATGTGGTAAAGGAAACTGGGATAGGGGACACTGGGGTCAAGAACTGGGGAACGGAAACACGCGATTCTAGAACTACTAGTGTTGCCTGCTTTAGCGATCACCTTTTTCACTCACTATTTGGGACTTTACTATTCGAATGATACCCAATTTGATGTTTTCAGCCCATTTTTATAACTTGTTGGACCTTTGACTTTTGGATTATGTTGACCCTTGACCTAATCACATATGGAGCTTTCCAAGGGGATATATGTCCTAGTTCTGTAGCCATTGCCGACGTTTAGTTCTCGAATGAGTAAAGAACCTTTTTTCTGAAACTCTTTAAGACTTTTGGACTTTTAGTTATCGAAAGCGAAACTTTTTTCCGAACCTTTAACCTTGATTTACACGAGACAGGAACACGGGAGACCAGAATTCAGACGTAGGTGTCGTCTCCTGGCAATCCTGCAGGCGATTATAAAAGGATCAAGAAGAGGGGGACAGGGACCACAGGGGTCAAGAAAAGAGGGACAGGTTGAATGGGTTCATGAATAATGAGGGATAAGGACATGGGGTCAACTACAGGTTGGCAGGGACAATGATGAAAAGAAGGGACATAGGGTCATGAACATTGTGGAGAAGGAAATAGGGTCATAGGGTCAAGAACTGGTAGGAACAGGGACACTGGGGGTCAGTGAGTAGATGGACAAATGGGGACAGACACAAGTGGGTCAAGAACATAGGCGGCTGGGACCTGGGTCAAAGAACTGGGGGGACAGAACAACGGGGGGTCATTGAAAATTTGGGTATACGGAAAAATGGGGTTAGGGTCAAGGAACAAGCGGGCAGGGACAATGGGGTTCGAGCAAGAAAAGGGGGACATGCTAACGTGAGGTAGGAAATGGGTGACAGGGGACAATGGGGCCAATAGGGTCAAGAACTGAGAGGACAGGGGAAGTGGGGGGAAGAACGAAAGCAGGGACCATTGGACTGGGACAATGGGGTTCAAGAGTCAAGAACAGGGGGAAGGGATCCATGTCCACCACTTCTTGACACCATTAACCCCCATTATCCATGTTCCCATGTTCTTTACCCTGTTGTCCATGTCCCCTCTTTTGGACCCATTGTTCCCGGTCCCCCTTCTTGGACCCATTGTCTCGCCGCCCGTTCTCGATCCCATTGTCCCTTCCCTCTTCTGATGCTATTGTTCCGTCCCATTGTCCCCATTGTCCCTGTTCCCCCAGTTCTTGAATTTTGACCCAGGTCCCTTTGACCCCCAGTGCCCTTTCCCCCGTGCATCAGGACCCCATGAATGTACCCCGTTCATGTTACATATTCTTGTTCACCCCATGTCCCTGTCACATGTTCATGACTCCTTTATACCTGTCCTCCATTTTTCATTACCCCATTATCAGTGCCACTACTTCATTGTTCATGTCCCCCTTTTCCCTTGTTCTTGACCTTTTTCGCTGTCCATGTCCTGTCCCCCGTTCATGGACTCATTATCCCTGTCCTTTACCCCATTGCCCTGTCTTCCAGTGTTTCATGAACACCATTTCCTTGTTCCCGTTCTTGCTCTATTGTTTCATGCCGCCACTTTACATGAACCCTGATCCCTGTCCCCATTGGATCCTGACCTTTGTCCCTGTCCCGCGTTGTTCATGACCCCATTGCCCCTGTACACTGTTTTGACACCATTGTCCCAGTTCCCTTATGATTCTTTACCCTATGACCTCGTTGCTCAATATGGTGTTTTATACCATTGTCCTTTCTATTCATGGTCGGACACTCAACCCAAATTGTCCACCTCCACCCATTGTTCATCGCCCATTCCCTTTACCTAATTTCATGAATCCATTATTCTCCACAGGTCGTGATCCCATTGTCGTGTTCCCAGTTCTTGAGCCCATTGTTATGTCCGCAGTTTCTTGACCCGAGGACACCATTGTCCCTTTCTCCCCTGTCCTTAACCCATTGTCCATGTCCCCTGTTCTTGACCCCAGTGCCCCCTGTCCCTTCTTCTTGAACCCATTGTCCTTGTTCCCCAATCTCAGACCCCATATTATCTCGTCCCTGTTGTTCATGCCCCATTGTCCCTTTATGTCCCCCTGTTCTTACCTCATTGTCCTGCGCCCATTGGTTGATCCCATGTCCCAGGTCCCCCACAGGAACACGTCAGGTTAAGTCATCACTTATGCGGCCATTTAAGGCGTCAATGTTCCAAACTCGAAGTGGGGAAGTCGGTTCCTGACTACTCCGGGTGAACGGGTTAGTAAGTCGTTTTAAACGGAGTATAATCGTTGTAACGGATTACTAATCCGGTTGTTGTTGGTAACACGATTGAGTCATGCGGGGGAGAACGGAGGACGGAAGCTGGGGGAACGACGGAGGAAGGCGTGGACTGGGAAAGGATGTATGGACGAGCCCGGGGGGGAACGGGAGGAGGAAGCAGGCATTGTCCCCCTTCATTTGAACGATTAGTAATTAGTCCCTTGAACGGATTACTAATTCCGTTTGAACGATTTAGTAATTCGTTGAACGGATTTTACTAATCCGTGAAAACGGATTACTAATCCGTTTTCTGGCAACGATTTAGTTAATTCGTTAAACAAATTTGTAATTCATTTGAACGGATTACTAAAACGTTTGAATGCCATCTAGTAATTGTTTGAACGGATTACTTACAAACCATTTGAACGATTTAGTTATGTAATTGTTGAACGATTGCTAATACGTTTGAAACGGGGGGGATTTTTGGAATTCGTTTGAACCGGATTATTAATCTGTTTGAACAATTTAGTATTCGTTTGAACGGATGAGCGAAAAGCGAAAAAAATATTTGTTTAGACTGTCCCATAGGGGCTCCGTAATTATTAAATAGATATGTGGAAATATACCATTAAAAAATTCATTATTCTGAAACGGACACATGGACAAAGTATGTTGTTAGCGTGATCCTAATGTGACCCTCCTGTGTGGTAAAAAAATTGGTTTTAAAAACAATGAATGCTGTATACAACTAAATATTTTGGGAGTTTTTTAATCCACCTTTTAGAAAACAATGCTTTACAGAAAATAACATGTCGTATATCAAATATGTTTCTCGTGTCATTGGCAAAACAAGTCGTATCTACCAGTTACGACTTATTGCAATCAACAGCAATTCAATTTTGAGTGCCAACAAAGTCGATCTTACAATGATAGGCATATTAGCTCTTAAGATACTTTGCAATATTTTGAGACTGTCACCTGAAATGGATCAAATTAAGCGTAATATCTACTTTTTCAGATTATATAAATAAACTCAATTTCGCCAAAAAGGTTCAGTTACGACTTGTTTGCACTCACATGACAAACATTTTGATAGCATGTTGAGGTAAAAGAAATGCTACTAAGTGTATCTTTATTTGTGACCAAAATATGCCATAAACGATTAACTTTTTAAAAAGCGTTTTCAATATTTTTCAAACAGACCCTAACGCTACAAAAACACCAAAAAAAATCCCAATGCACTGAGTGAGAAAAGACAAATTCCAGACATGCGAAGCAATGACCGTCATCGATGAAGACACATAAGGGCACGAAATCGCTGTGGCACAACGCCGTAAGCGTATATATCCCAGGCCATGGGAGTGGGGCCCCTGGTTCGAGCCCAACAGAGTTTCCAAACTTGTCTATTTCCTCTTCCAGTCTTCTTTCATTCCCTCCCGGGAAGATAGAGATAGATAAATTGCTTCTTCTAAAAGATTAAGATAGGGGTCATTTTTTTTCTCTTACTCGCACCTTTGTATAATTAATGTTACGACCATTTACATTAGACGTGTGAATTTCCACATTTGTCCCATTTGGCATTGAGTTCATGGGAAGCCAAAGTAGGTAAATCCTACGGTCAAGGTACCATACAAAACACCCCAAGGATCAAAAATGATACAAGGGGAAGAGCCAAGTATACCAACTTAAGGTAGGGAACAAGATTAAGACAAACTACTAAATAAAAGCAAAGAAAGAATGCACACCATTTTTTTTCCATACAAGAATATGCAACCACAGACAAAGAACCACAAAACGACCATTGGAAGTATACGGCACGTTCATGACCAATGAAGTCATTTTCCAAAGCCTATCATTTATTACGAAGGAATGTCCCTACTCACCCATAATACTGTATTGGAGCGGGGGGTGTCGCATATGAAAATAGAGAAAACACGAATGATTTAAAGTATTTTTTTTATTGAAATCAGGCTTAAAACAAACGGTCATAATGCCTTATTTTTTCTCTTTTCCTTACTCTTCTCGTTCTTTCAAAAAAAATATTGATAATTGGATTAAGCCATTAAAAATATAATGGATATAAATATTAGACCAAATGGCTATTAGACCTAATGAACCATTTAGACCAAATGGATAATTAAGACCAAATGGGCATGAGGGGGACCAAATGGGCATTAGACCAAAGAATATTAAGACTAGTTGAATATTAGACCACAAATGGATATTAGACAAATGGGTTTTAGACAAATGGATATTAGGACCAAATGGGTTTTAGACCAATTGGCATATTAGACCAGATGGAATTAGACCAATGCATTATTAGAACCAGATGGGTATTAGACCAATGGCATTAGAAACCAATGCGGTTATCGACTATATGGATATGACGATAGAGGTTTTTAGACAGATGAATATAGGACTCATGGCTACATTAGACCTAAATGGTTTTTAGACTACATGGTATTAGACTAAATGTTTCGAACCAAGTGGAGTTAGACAAAATGGCCATTAGACAATTGGGATTAGCACCAAATGGCAAGTTCACCCCAGCAACCAACAACATTACACACAAACACCCTGCAAAAAACACCACATAACCAAAAATTCAATACAAATAACCAACCCCATTCCCAACACCCTGCAATCACCACCACCCCCTTCCCACAAACACGCCACAACACCCCCACCCCTACCCAACACCCGCAACACCCAAAGACACCCAGCAACACCCCACCCCCTCCCCTATGGCATATAGTAGTCTCATGGATGCAAAGGAATTTGCATATCTGGACGTACGTTCAGAGATTACCGCAATATGATCATGATTAGCTTCATTTGCATACATATGCCAAATATTCACATTACTTTCATAGTTGCAAATCCCCCTATGGCCTAGTATAGTCTATGTGGAGGAATTTGCATATGCCACCGTACCGTTCAGAGATTACCGCAATTCAGGCATATTAATTAGCTACATTTGCATTACTACCCGCATGTATAAAATACTTTCAGATTGCAAAAAAGAGGATGCCCCATGATATTTCTTCATGCAGCGCAGGAATTTGATACTCCAATGTACCGTTTGCAAAAATATAGCAATTACGTGATTTTTTTTTTTGCATTTTTTATTATTAGCTCAATTTGCAACTCAAATTTGCCTGAAAATATGACCAAATCTAATAAGGTTCAGAAACTCATAAGCCCGCTTCCTTCCACAAGTTACATTCATTATACCCATTACAGAAACTCCAGAAAGAAACTTGTACAAAGCCTTGCCAGGAAATTTTTCATAAATTATGCAAATTAGATAACTAATAGCATTATTTTCGACCCAAAAACCTAATCAGGGGCAAGGAACCTCATCAACCCGTTCTTCCACAAAGTAGCATCATTGTCGCCCTTACGGACTCCAGATAAACTGTACAAACATGGGTTAACATTTTTATCACAGACGGCGGTAAACGACTCCTTCAACGGTAACGGACGTCTGCTCATCATAGTAACACGTTCCGAACTATGTCGGGCCGCGGAGGGGGGGGGGAGGGACAATAAAGGGTTGATGCAGTATCCTTTTATGGGTGCATAAGTGGTCGAGTCGAGGAAAAAATAAATAATGGACGGGGCGCAAGCCAAGTCCATTATTTTATTTTTCGGCCGAGGATACATTCTGGAGCCCATAAATAATACTGCAAACCCTTTATTTCTCATTTCTATTGACCGAAAACAGCGTGGGATGATATAAATGAGAAATGCATACCGACCTTATTGCAGAAATGGGCGGTAAACTGGCCAATCAGAATGCAGCAGTTATAATGGGCCGCCAGCAGAGGTAGGGAATAGAACTGATTAAAAGTCAAACCCTTTGTTAGTGGTAGTTGAATAGTTTATTTACAGAAAGAGTTAAAAAAACCACAAACTTTAACTTGATTATGAGTTTTGCGTCCTCAAGTCCACACACAGACTTGCAGTTTTTTCCTGTCTTAGCAATGTGATGGTAAACACTAAAGTGGGGGTTCCAATTGGTTAGGCCCAACACTGATGGATGTGACGCTCACAAATTCTGATTTGTCAAATTGGTATAATTGGTGTTGTAGCAAAAACCCGCCCAAAATTCATCATCAAGTCGTTGCGTGTGGTGCACTTACGAAAAGTTCTGTGACATCAACTGTAGGGACCACCAAAATGGTGTAAAGTGTACCAGCAGGCTGACATCACCGGCTTATAATTACTTTGATAAACAAATTATAAACACCATGTCACATTAAAACATCAGGAATGCATGTTCTAAGGCCATAAAAACCTTTATCTTGGCTGGGTGTGAAGAAGGAGACTTTCTTCTAATTGCCATAATTTCTGTCCAAATTTAATTAACTGGACAGAACTAGAAATGAAAGAGGGGGCGACCTAAGCGGTGTCACCGGGCCCCTAGGGTTTCCACCACCACTAAACGCTGCTCCCATTCGTTCCTGTACAAAATGGGCGAGATTCGTATTTGGACAACTCATTTTCTCCTCAATGGAAATTCAGGACCTTAAAGCTAAATTCTGCTTGAAGATCTCAGATCTCCTACCCAATTCATCATGAAATTCGGGTAGTTATCCCCAAAATTTTTCGAGCGGATGGCCCGCCAAGACTAGCATGCACCGTGGAATCCGTGAGGTAACAGCCTTCTTCAGTCAGGTGTTCCCTGTAAGAATCGGTTATTTAAAAATTGGTTTTTTGTCGGATCAAAATAAACATATCAATGACAACCTTTTTTTGAGATGCCTACAGATTTTCTACGGAATATTGATTAGCAACCAGGATTGCAACCCAGATCTCGCCATTTCTACTCAGTTTCCGGGGATACTTAGGCCGAGGGTCACAAAAAAAAAAAAAAACCTCAGTTTGCAGTGGGCGGTGGACTTACCGGTTCTCTCACGTTATTTAATGTGTGTGATCGCCAGGCTGTACCAAAGTCGGCTAAACCTTCATCCAAGGTGAACTTTAACAGATGCACCAGAACATTAGGTAAAAATGCAGTGGCATTTGTTCAGGTATATGATAGAATATTGACTATTGTGAAATGGCTTAGGCCAAAAAAAAAAAAATAAGTTTGCCTCAGAAGAAATGTGAAAAATGCAAATACAAAATGAGCTTTTTTTACAGAAAATGCTAAATGCAAAATGCAGGTTTTTTTTTTATTTTATTGCATTTTTGGCCCACTTTTTCCAATTTTTTTGGCCACTTGAAAATTAAAAAAAAACATCTTTCAAGTGAGTAAAAACCTAAAAAAATAATGTGCTAAAAGACAAATTTTAAACAAAATGTGCGTGGTGTTCTGAGACAAACTTTTTTTCTTGGCCTTACTTTAGTGATGAGGATTTTTCATTGATGGGTATAAATTTACTCTTTTGGCATTAAGTGACATCTATTCTTAATTCCAGAACATTTCAGAATTGAAATTTTAAAAATAATTTTCTCAATGGGGCCAAATTTTGGAATGCTATGAAACCATAAACCTTAATGAAGACCGATCTGTATATCAAAAATACATCGGTCCTCGGACCACTTGTGTTGCCTGCCGTCGCGATTTGTGAATGATAGGCCTCACATGACCTTTGACCTTGATATGGGACCTTTGACCTCATAAACAAATGAGGGATTGCATGTAAGCTCCATAAAGGTAGCAGACCTCTAAATAGTTCCAGGGAAAAGTGTGGGATACCTTTCACTGAAAGTAATATTCATACACACTGCCTTTATCATGTTATATCTAGATTATTATTTTGTTTGAAGGATTAAATTTGGTGTCAAAATGTAGCCGAGAGAGTGTAGATTACGAATATATGAGCAAACTTGAGACACGGAGTGATTTTGATGAAAAAATAGTACGGTCGGCACAAGCCTCGTAATGCGTTCTGACGATATTTTCAAAGTACGGAACACGCATTGCTTCGAATTATCGCAAATAGCGAAAAACTGTGTCACGAACCTTGTGACCATTTCGACAAAAATAAAAAGCGCACCGATTTAGCTAAATTTTGATACCAAAATTTTGGTGTGTTTCCAAGCTACTTTTCGAGCTACGTCCAAATATATTATATAGTCTTTACATAGCAAAATATTTAGAGGTCTGCTACCTAAACCAAGTTTGGTTCCAATTGCACTTCAATTTTTCAAATGAGGTCAATTTTACATTTTCAGCCTTTTTTACAACTTGACCTCACATGACCGTGGTATGTGACCTTTGACATCAACAAATGCGGGATGTCATGTTGCACCTGTGACCCAAATTTGGTTTAAATCCATCAAAGTATGTGGATATTAACCCTTTTTCACAACAGACATCAACAACAACAGACATCAACAACAACAGACATCAACAACAGACTACAGTGGACAAAGTGATCCCTATGTCTTTCTGCCTTAAGGCAGGTGACACAAAAATTCAGGCAATTTTGTTTTGGGAAAAAGGTCCAAAAGGGCAGCAGGTTTGCATGGTTTGAAATATGCACATCCATAGGATTCATACACATGCAGACTATGTATGAGACTACTTTTGTGAGATAAAATATAAAATACTGCATAGTATAGACTCCATTGCAGTCCATTGCTGGCCATGTATATGCAAATCTGGGTAAAAAGACATTTCCTGGCCCTTAATTTAAAAATACTGCAAGTAAACTTGCATCATTCCCTTGGCAAGATGGCAGTCTGGAACTTGACCTCAGATGACCTTTGTCCTTGGACCATGACCTTTGACATCGTCCACATATAAGAACCCCTATTGCACCATACCCCCAAGTCTGATATAAAATTGGATCGAATAAGCCCAAATTAATTGGTTGAGCTATGAGTTGCAAAAATATTAGGCGAGACGCAGTCGAGCCCTATATTTTAAAACTCATAGCGAGACCAATTAATATTGGGCGTAAATCCTCCAATTTTATCATTATCATGTTCTGGATCCGATATTTCCACACCCTTGGACTCCCCAAAACATGATAATGGTTTAAATCCTAAAAAACAAAAACCTAACCAAACTGAAACACACACATACACACATACAGAAATGTGCACCCTTGCAATATCCTCAGCTTTTCAAGCCAGGGGGATAAAAACTAGAAGTGATGCAGCTAGTTAGATCCTAATAAAAAGATTAATATTACTCAACATACCAATTAATTTCATAAGTCTCCATAAAAAAAATATTTGGAAATGTTAGCACCTACTGTTGGTAATAGGCTGCCAAAGTAGTGCATTTTCTTGTTCTTTAGATTGTTTGCTTGTTCTTGACTAGCACTAGCTTTCTTTTAAACCTTGACTAGAACTAAGTTTCTTATTGGTCATATACAATATGCACATCTTGAGAAAAACTTTTCCCTTATTCCCAAGGAAAGAAAAAATCTTTTCTTCATTCTTTTATTTGGCAAGTTAAAAGGTCAAAATGGGAATAATTTTAAAAGTTTAAGTTAAGCAAAAGTATGTTCAATGGTTAGTTTCATCACTAATATTTGAAAACAAAATGTATTGTTAGCTTCATTAGAAGTTTATGGCCAAATTACAGATTTAAGCCTGGCATACTTTTGAACCAGTACTATAATTTGACATGTAATGTTTCTTTTAAGTTTAAATGTATCTTATTTTTACTTCTACACCTTGACTTCAAATTGAGTTACAGGACCACAGGCCTAAACTAGAGAATAATGAAAGTGACAGGCATTTTCCAGTATAAGATGGCTACCATTAGTTGGAGATAAAATGACCAAAAATAATTTTAAGTTCCTTTATGTACTTAAACCATATCATGTAAATGATACCTTGATATACATATGGATAATTCACTGTACAGAGTGTCCCAAAATAAATGCAATCTTGCCAGTTACTGTAAAGTGATAATTTCCGCGCGTGGAATTTTTCGCGTTTCTGTAATTTTTTAACCTGTTTGAGTGTTTTTAAATTCGCTATTCCAGCCATCCTACATAGACCTACACACAAAATAATTTTAGCGAGTTTTTAATTTCGCGCGAGCTCAGAAGTGCGCGAAAATCGCGAAAATTAATGTAACGCGAAAATTTCCACTTTTACAGGTAGTGCTATTAATTTCAAATTACGGAGAATTATTTCAAATTTTAATATATTTTGATATCCTGTCGATTTTGTCTGATACGGTACACTGGTTTTGGCAAAACAAAAGGCTACTTAAATCAACACTACCTCAACTTACCCTCATTCCAATGAAGTTTGCCTAATCGCGTTGAAGCAGGTTCACCACCTCGAAAAGTTTAAATTATGTCTTTCAAATACTAAAATCTCCCGGTACTAATCCTGTATGTTTTCAACATAAATTACTAAAATAATTGTTGGTCTTTTATCATTTGTAGGGCCTACAGTGTTTTCCTACACTTGTATTTATAATAGTAACCTAGCAACCTGGCCAAACTTAAATGTTTTATCTCTGGTGTATCTGACAAATCTGAGTGGATATTGTAAATTGCACTGGAGGATTAAATATCAATGAATGGAAATAGTATTAATGGGTGTTGACAGCTTCCTAGTTCTGGTATGGACCATTTTGATTGAAAAACATCAAGAGCAAACCAAAAAAAAAAAAAATAACCCTGAAACTATCAACCTGAGTTGCATCAAATGCTATGACAGACGTCATTGTGAACAGAGAACATTTCCCTTATCTTACATTTCCCTTATTTGTCAAAGATAGGTTGTCTTCAAATGTTTAAAAGTTAGTTGACAAGGTTATACTGAGTTAATTGAATCAAAATAAAGAGGTAAGGATAAAGAAAGAGACAGGAGAAGGAAAAACAAACAAGCATACATGTACTTAAGAATGCTTTGATTGTGTATCGATCAGTCGGACTTGGAACAACTTATATTGTGGTGTGCTTACGTAATCGCCTTTGTTCTCAAAACCAGTGAAGCAAATCAGATGAAATTTGAACAGTGTGTGGAGAAAATGTTAGGTTTTATGAATATAATGCAAAATTTCAAATTTTAAAAAATAATTTTGAAATTGTAGCACCAACTTAGAGGATTGCAATTATTTTGGGACACGCTGTAAATCTTTCATCTTTTAACTCAACTATATGCATGAGGATGTCCTATTTTTTTTTAAATTGTTTTTAAGTTTTGTAAGCAGACCTTACCACTTGGTTGTCTGGGCCAACAAAGTCATTCACATTAGTGCCGTCATAATTACCACACAAGCCGCACACATCACCAAAATATGATGCAGTTACTGACACTTCTACATTGAAATATCCATCATATTGTACAATCAGTCCAAAGTCTGTGGTCACAACCTGGTAAGGGAAAACAGAAGGATTAATAGGTAATTGGACCAGGGGATTAAGGCAAGTTGTACAAGCCTGCTGCCACATTTGGTGGTTGTTATGTCATTGATCACAATGGAATGAATACAGTGACATGTATCACTGACAATTACAAAGGTAATCCCAACGGACATGGTGTTACAAATAATCATCCAAGGACAACGGAAAATGACACAATGTTGTCAATAATGATGATGACAATCATGTTAACAATAAAAACAGTGATTACACTGGTTGTATATATGATGACAAAATGAACATGATGACAATGATAGTGACGATGATGATGATGATGATGATGATGATGATGATGATGATGATGATACTACAGAGTAGCCATTAGAGTAAATGTTGTTCTGACACTTTACTTTACAACTGCCGTCTGTATTAGAATGACCTATAATGCAGTTACTGCATCGCAAATTGCATAGTGTGTATAGCCCCTTTCAGAGTTCAGACATTGCAGTCGCAAATGTAAGCAAAGACACTTTCTAGAATCTATGAAATGTTGACATACCACATCAGGTCCAATTAAATGGATAACAGCCTGTCCGCAGTCATATGGCAAGTTGACTTCCACACCATTAACCCTCACGTGCCTTTCGTTCAGCAGTTCGATAACCTGAAAAGGAAAAAGTTATTTTATACCAATTACACCATTCAACTTATATAATTTATGTAACGCATCCGTTAGATTCATCTGTGTCTCTTACATCTACTTTCCCTGGTTATTGGTCTAACATAAAATATCACTTAAAGTGATTACAGGCGATTTGCTAACCCGAAACATCTAGAAAAAATTATCAAAATTCATATTTTCATATTTTTTTGTTACTGCATGGATATGCAAACATAACCTGCAAGGGTTGGCTTGAAATCCGCGCATTAACATGATTAAAGACAAGGCAGTACTTTTTATCTGATTCTGTAATTTCTATAATACGTGCGTATAAAATTTCTGACTTGAGATCAAAGAAGCTTTCCCGGTGCATTGCAAGATTTTCAGCGTGATATTATTGTGCACCATGATCAATACAGTTTTGACCTCAAGCCGAACATTCTTGATGTTTTTTATTTTTGTCCTGGTGTCAACCACAATCAGCTGTTTGTGCAGATTTTGAGATGCCCGTCCGTGTATGTCTATTTGCGGGAGACGGTACGGCAAATGTTCATCAACTTTCATTTTGTCACTTTGGTTGGTTTGTTTCATCACACATTAAGCAGTTAATATGGAATTGTACACCTTTATTCCATTACTTTTATAAGTAAAAAATAATTCTTTGCAAATTTTTTGATTCTCTCGTATTAATCGCTGCTAATCCTTAAATCAAATTTGTTAGTAACAATTAAATTTACCTAGCGGATCCTTATAATATTGCACCTTTTCAACATGAGCCTCTTGTACACCCTTCGTTTGAGTCCGACTCTGACTCCGGCTCAAGTATCTCTTCCAAAAAGACATCATAATTCACAGAATCACAAGCGGCTTAGCACTTCTTCTGTCCATTCTCAGTAGACAAGGTGTACCATCTGCCTTGAAGTCTGTCTTCATTCCCTTCTTTCATATCGCCCGGCTGTACCAAATCGGCTAAACCTTCACCAAGGTGAACTTTAACAATGCCCCAGAAATAGGTAACTATGCAGTGGCATTGTTCATGTATATGATAGAATATTGACTATTGTGAAATGGCTTAGGCAAAAAAAAAATTAAGTTTGCCTCAGAATAAATTGAAAAATGCAAAATATTAGGAGGCTTATTTTTACAATGAAATGGCTGATGCAAATATTCAAAAACCATTATGTTTTATAATCATCTAACTGAAGCCCTGATTTCCTTTCCAAATTTTGCTGAAACATATGCTTTCCCTTCCTAGAATGGAATGCCCAATTACCAGAATAACACCCCTAAAAGAGAATGGTCTCGACCAGTGACCCCAGGTCACACCCTGTCGACTTAGCTCTTCCTTATTCCGTTTTGGCGCAGCCCACACGGAGCACGTACCTTCATGCTGTGGGGCGTCCTGGAAGTGGGAAGTCCACATTGGAAAGGAAATCAGGCTTCAGTTTTAGATGTGTTATAAAACATAATGTGGTTTTGAATAAAATCAGCATTACACTGACTGGATTTCCTTTACAAACAATGTTTACTGAAACTATGCCATTAACCCCCGTTGAATGAATATTTTCAATCAACACCAGACTAGCACACTCAGACAGTCGGAGGTGGAGCATGATATTTCGAGAGTCCAACAGATGCAGCCAAAGTCGAGAACCGCAACTAACCAAAAGAAACATATGTTAATGGACCAAAGGCATTAACATAAAATCAGGGACATAGAAGCTCACCAGACATACGGACTACTCCGGGCGAGCGTCAACGTCGGCAACCGGATAGGAGACTTTATGAATATTGCAGTAGAAAATTAGTGTGGTTTCTGCAGAGTGCCCTCAGCAACGATTCTCTTGGGGAGTGTTGTACGTTTCTGTAGTACACCTACGAAAACGTTGTGGGAGCCCCCCACGACATAGCCTCGCAGATTTCAGCAATGCTGATCCTCGTTGATAGGCCCGATGACGAAGTGATATTACGAACAGAATGTGCCTCGAGTTGGGACTCCTATCACCGCGTTGGAATCATTAATTACATACATCGCTCATTATACCATCTAGCATTGTCGCTTTGACGCGGACCCGTGGGGGGGAAGCGTGTGTAATAAACAACGAGTCTTTCGAGCCCCTGAGCGGACTATTTTTACGTTTTATAGTACTCAATGGCCCGAACGGGACACCCCGGCGATCTTCCCCCACCGAAGAGTGACATGCATTCGGGGTAAGATAATTTGTTGAGTGTCGGAATGAGATGAACTCGTTCTTTGAGAAAATCCTGCCGAAGAACAATTTTCCCCTGTCCCGATAGAATTCTGACGCTGACATCTAGATATTCTTAATCTCCGAGCATCGTCTCCCAGAGTCGAGAGCGACCATGAGACTGTCTTATGGTGACATTTTTAGTTATGCGTCAGCCATTGGTTCGAAACGGGGGCTTCACAAATGTCTAAGACAGTAATTAAGGTCCAGGGTGGTACCGTCTTCCTGGCCGGAGTGTCCGTGTATTAATAAACATCCCCTCTAGAAGGAGACGGATCGAGCCAACGTCATTAATGGTAGAATCAGTCGTCGAACCTCTATGATCGCTAATATAGCGGACTTGTGCTTTCTAACATTCAAAAATTTCAAGTCCGCTTCAAAGCGATCGGTGATACATTCAAGCGATCTCGGCTACCAGATGCCTCGAGTCGGAGACACCTTCCGTCGCTCAGGCGGGACACATAAGAGCAAACCAGCGAAGTAGGGTCCAAGACTCTTAGAGAATGCGTGTCCATGGTGGACTTCCTCCTCCGCAGCTGATATGAGCGAGGCAGCCCTCTGCGAAAAGTCCAGATCTGGCATCGCTGCCGGATAATGGCCCACGCAGTCACGCTAGGTTGCGCCATCCGACGATGGCTCTCCCTCCGTCCGGAAGGGATACTAGGTCCGGACGGTTTGGTAGACGCAAGCGGCAAAGCGCCATCATCCACCATTGGGACTAAACCAAAGGGTTTTTTCAGCCAAAAAGGAGCGATGAGGATGACACGGCCTCCTCCCCCCAATTTTCGAAACTACATGATGCAGAATCGGAATCGCGGGAAGGCATAGGCCGTGAACCCCGTCCCGTCTATCGCCAGAGCGTCGACTGCGTACGCACCCGTGTCGTGAGTCCGGGTGCAATACAGAGTGAGCTGGTGACTAAGGTTCGAGGCGAACAGGTCTATCTGAGGAACATACAACCTCTCAAGATCTCCCGCCCGACATCTCGGTTCAGTATCCATTCCGACGCCGTCATCCTGCCACGAGACAGTCGTCGGCAAGAAATTACAGGCCCCCGGAATGTGTACTGCGGACATTCATGATGGGCCCGTCTTCGACACCACGCTATAATTCGCATGGCGTCGAGGGACAGGCCGGGACCGAGTCCCGCCTGCTTGTTTATGTAGGCCACCACGGTGGAGTTGTCCGTCTTTACTATGACACGGAGTTGGTCACCTCGCCTCGAGTGAGCTAGGGTACGTTCCACTGCCCACAACTCGATGCGATTGACATGGGCCTGATCCCGGTCTGGACCACGTCCCCGAGGTGCCTAGTCTAGGGTGAAACCCCCCCCAACACGACTTCGACGGTCCGTCGTGATAACACTCGCTGGAAGGCCGCAGGAAAGAGATTTTTTCCCTGAGCCAGGTTTTGTGGCGGTGAACACCATGCCAGTTGTTCCCGGATCCCTGCATTGATTGGGATAAGACGGGAATTTGGGTGCTTGATCGGCCTTTAGTGGCCGCCGAGGTGGGACATTTGAAGCAACCTCATATGAAGCGACAGTCGGGACCAGTGACGAGGCTGGCCATCAAGCCTAAAGGCGAAGCCAGTCTCGAGCTTTGCCTGCGTAATGCAGCGCATGAACGTCGCATTTCGAACAACTACTCACCCGCCTCGCCGTCGTCTCTGCAAGGGGGGGGGTGCCCGGACGCCATTGCAGCCGAGCACCCAATACCTCAGGTCCTGAGAGGGGTCAATGCTCGACTTTCAGTTGACAATGGAAGCCCCCAACCGTCTTCACGCCTTAACGTAACGACTGGACCATATCTTCCGTCGCCTTGGGGCGACGGACGTAGATCATGCCAGGCGCGTCCAGGTACAGGCAGAGGTTGACCCCCTGACGCCTGGGGAAGGCGCCCACCTCCCAGGTCACTATTGTGAAGACCCTGGAAGAGGTGGAAAGTCCGAATGGGAGACACGTCCACTCGACTACTGGCCCTGATTTGGAATCTGAGGCCAGCTATGTCGGATTTTGCGACTGGGACTTGTAGGTGGCTTCTTTCAGATCCAGAGAAGACGCCCAGCTACCCCTTCAAAGGAAAGCGCAGGATCGACGCGAGTGTTTCCATCCTGAACCTTCTGGGCTTGAATCTACTGATTCGAGGCTTTTAGGTTCAGGATGGTACGCAATCCCCGGTCTTTCTTGGGGGGCCCAAGAAGAACGTCGACCAAACCCCTCGGTGAAGGGGGTGTCGACTGGGGAGATGGCAGCCTTCGCCAAGAGCGCCGAGAACTCGTCCAGAAGAAGTTGGTTCTTCGGTTCCCCCGGAAGTGGGTAGGTCTCTGGTGGGAAGTCGGCGGGGGTTCCACGGTAATTCTAAATGTATACCCCCTTTCCACCACGCTCCAGCACCCAGCGCGGAGAAATGGCTGTCCATTCCCGCGCGTAAGAACTCACGCGGCCGCCCACCGGCTGTTGTAGGTTCCTCCCGAAGGAGAGAACCCGCGGCCGCCGTGCCCGCAGGACGAAGAACTCTTCCCCTTCCCAGTCGCCTTGCTTTTGGGAGGGCGACAAGTCTTCGGCCTTGCCCCGACCTTCTTGGGAAGTGGCCGGAGTCTGTGGGCTTCTTGGGTTGCGGAGCGGTGTCGGCTTCGCTTGCCTTGGCGGAACGACTGAAGAGAGGAGCGGGAGCTCTTCTTCTCTTCTTAGAGTCGAAGATCCCGGAGGAGATCTTCGCCGAGCATCCTTGAGCGCCTGCTCCCACTCCACACGCTCCGCAAGGCAAGCAGTGAGTCACCGAACTAACCTCCGAAGAGGACGTCCTGTGACTCGGGCTTGGTCTTGGAGAGCTCCGATGCAAGATCAGAACTAAGGGTGCGAAGTGTGAAGCAGGCGTTCGCGCGTCGCAAGAAGCTCAGGCTACGCGCCCAAGACATTGAAGCCTCTTTGCCGAGTCACTAGCGAGTGCTAGACGGTCAAAGCATCAGATGCTCCGAGGAGAAAACTCCACCCTAGCCCAACGAGGATCTGATGTCGTGGCGAGGACCATAGAGAAAGCGCCTAGTCTGATACCAGAGTCACCGCCAGGGTCCTAGGTGCTTCAACTGGTCCTCCCAGAAGTGGGAGAAGCCATCCTGGCACCCCGGCCTGTTGGCAACTTGGCTTCTAGGTCAGATCTATAGTCGAGTCCTCAGAATGAAGTCCGTTAGTCCCCTTCGGTAGTTCTCAATGACTTGTCGAAAGTGTTCACCGGGTACGAAGAGAGGCTTCTGAGTGACCTCCCCGGAGCACTTCCACAGAAGACCAAGCGTCTGTTGGAAGCGAGGCAAACGCCTGGACCGTTCCGAGGAGGATAGGGAAGCCCGATGGAGCTGTCCCTCCTCCGCACGCCGCCGGGCGCGCAAGACAGGCCAAGATACTCGGCCGCCCTGCGCAGCACATGAGGGGTGCCCGGCGGAAAGAATCCACCCTCCTCCTGCTCTGAAGCTGCCGCGGACGTCGAAGGCTGCGAAGGAGAATCACCAAGGTGACTCACCCCCGAGCCCGAGTCCGCCCTGCCAGCGCTGTCCTCTGAAATATCTGAAGTCTGCGGCTGGTAGGAGTCGTGAGGACGGTGCGACAGAACGAGCGGACGAAGGCGGAGGGCCGGCGTCGCCACCTGGGCGCGACACCAGTGCCTCCCGCAGGAAAAACAACCAAACCAACTGGCATATGCTGGCCGCAGTAGCCATGAGGTTCGACTGCACCCAGCCAGATCCTGACGAGGGTACAGGCCGAGAAGGCTTGGGGACGACACCCAATCCCAGCACGTACGCCGAAGTGTGTGGACGGGTAAACCGCCCTGCCCCGGTCCGGTACCAGGCTGTACCTCCGCCTCTCTGACTGGCTCCCAGGAAGGATACAAACTGCTGCAGCAGCGGTGCAACTGCCCGCTCGAAGCTGGTCAGAAAGCAGCCCCTACAGCCCCTGGTTGGCCTGCGGTTGGCAGCCAACGGCAGAGGCGCGGTGTGTCTATAGCCTGGAGGGGCTCCCTCAAGTGGGAGCCCCGGTCGAAAGTCCATACCAGACTGACCAGTCCCAGAAGTCCAGCTCGACTAGGGTGGGTAGGCCACGTAAGGGGACGCAGCGTAACCTGAGAAGGTAGGCTGCTGCGGTACTGTGTCCCCGCAGGTTAGGCCATGAAGGCTGCCCCGCAGAACGCCAGAGGCGAGGGTCACACACCGGTTACCCACCTAGGCGGACCCGCCGCTGAAGCATTTTGGCCGTAGGGCCACACAGCAACCCGCATCAAGGCCGTACCCGCAGGAGAGGCCTTAGCCTACCTAGTCAGCTGGGGCGTCTGCTGGAGCCAGCCCATCGGAGCGCCACTCGCTACCCCACGCCCCGAAGGGCCCGGAGCAGCATGCGGCGTCTGCTGAGGAGGCACTGCATGACGAGCAAGGCTGGTCATGCGAGGTGTAGCGAGAGAAGCCAGCACCTGCGGAGTCCCGCCAATGGATCCGAAGCCAAAGCCCCAGGGTTTGTTGAAACATACCCCGAAGTATTGGCCACCGTGGTCGCGGTTATAGTGCCCGAAGACACCGGGACCGCAACCCCGTTAGTTTGTGGGACCTCAACGGCGCTGGATCAATCCCGGGCCGACCAGTTCACCACCATCACCAGTCACCACCACCGGAATGCCCCCAGCCGCCAACCCCCCTGGGGATTGGCAGCGCAGACCGCCCCAGCCTGCACCGGAGCACCCCCTAGGGCTGAACCAGGCGAGCCGCGGCCGATATGCGCTGATGAGGGGCCCGAAGCCACCCAATCAGCGCTTGCGCGAAGTTAGCCGAGCTACACCCCACCGTTGGGAGCACCCAAAGCAGCAGCGGCGCCTTGGACGGCCCCCCGACCGGAGCCCGCACCACCCCCCTCCCCGTGAACGCCCCACGAGCGGCGTACCCATGTTCGTTGGTTGCTCATTTAACATCCATAGTCCAATACATAAAGAGGCGCACCGGTCGGTGCTGGAACATTGCCTGTGCTCGACCAAAGGGATGGGGATCCAATTCAAGAATGGAAGCGGGGCAGCGGACGCAATTATGCGCCATGACTTGGTGAGCGGAGTTGCTAGATGAATAGCGTGCGCAACAACCGTACAGAAAAATAACCAAGCGGCCGGTGGGTCTCCCGGTAGCAACGTCAGGAACAAAAACCGACTCGGTAACTGAATCACGAACGGTTAAAGAAATTTTTTCTAACAAGTTTACATATTTTATTAAGTACTACCACAGCAGATAATAAAATAATACACAACACTAACCATGAAAATTGTTAGGCGAGCAGGAGCCCGTAACAATTAAACAGAACAAACTCACACTATAGTCAAAGGCAGTCAAAGCAGCAACACGTTCGTCAATTGCTGCCTTGTTACCTTCTCTTCCCGCTACACAGATCACACGACCGCATCGGCGGCAAACAAAGGATACAAAACAAGGAGCTCTTCCGACTCGTAAAAGTCTCCGTTTATTCCATCCGAATGAGCACTATAAATCCAGTATATAATCCCGTAATATATCAGATAGATATGTATAGTAGTATGAGTATTCCGTATGTACACAACATCCATTATCAAAATCTCAGTTAATTTTGTCTGCATAATGACCAATGCTGCTTTAACACGCTTCCGTTCTGACTGGCGGCAAAACTGAATTGGGTCAAGAGCTATGTCTACATGTTGTTCCCTGGGTTCACGTTAGACCATTTCTTCTTTAGGGGGTTATTTGTAATTTGGGGCATTCCACTTCTCAGAGGGAATGCATATGTTTTCAGTCAACATTGGTGGAAAGGAAATCAGTTCAGTGGTAATGATTTGTCAGGGGTTTTTTTTTTATTTATTACATTTTTTGTCCCACTTTTTCCAATTTTTTGTTGGCCACTTGAAAATTAAAAAAAAAAAACATCTTTCAAGTGAGTAAAAACCTAAAAAAATAATGTGCTAAAAGACAAATTTTGAAAACAAATGTGCGTGGTGTTCTGAGACAAACTTTTTTTCTTGCCTTACTTTTAGTGATGAGGAGTTTTCACTGATGGGTATAAATTTACTCTTTTAGCATTAAGGACATCTATTCGCTTAATTCCAGAAATTTAGAATTGATTTTAAAAAATAATTTTCTCAATGGGGCCAAATTTTGGAATGCTATGAAACCATAAACCTTAATGAAGACCGATTGTATATCAAAAATATCGGTCCTCTGACCACTTGTGTCGCCTTCCGTCGTGTTTGTGAATGTTAGGCCTCACATGACCTTTGACCTTGATATGTGAACCTTTGACCTCATAAACAATGAGGGATTGCATGTAGCTCCAAAGGTGCAGACCTCAAATAGTTTCCAGTTGAAAAGTGTGGGATACCTTTGTCTGAAAGTATATTCATACACACTGCCTTTATCATGTTATACTAGATTATTATTTTGATTAGATAAATTTGGTGCCCAAAATGTGCCGATAGTGTAGATTACGAAATAATATTAGCAAATTTTAGACACGATTGATTTTTGATGAAAAATAGTACGTCCGCACAAGCCTCGTAATGCATTCTGACGATTTTTTTCAAAGTACTGAACACGCATTGCTTCGAATTATCGCAATAGCAAAAACTGTGTCAACGAACCCTTGTGACCATTTTAGATAACAAAAATTTAGCTAAATTTTGATACCAAAAATTTGGTGTGTTTCCAAGCTAACTTTTCGGTCTAGGTCCCCAAATATATTATATAGTCTTTTTACATAGCAAATATTTAGGCTCTGCTACCTAAAGCAAGTTTGGTTCCAATTGCACTTCCACTTGTTCAAATAGCAATTTTACAGTTTCAGCCTTTTCTTACAACTGACCTCACATGACCGTGAACTTGGTATGTGGACCTTTGGACATCAACAAATGGTGGGATTTGGTTATGTTGCACTGTGACCACAAATTTGGTTTAAATCCATCAAGTATGTGGATATTAACCCTTTGTTCACAACAGACTCAACAACAACAGACATCAAAAACAACAGGACATCAAAACAGACTACAGGGGACAAAATGATCCGATGTCTTTTGCCTACGGCAGGCGACACAACAAATTCAGGCAATTTGGGTTTGGGAACAAGGTCCAAAAGGGCAGCCGGTTTGCATGGTCGAAATATGCACAATCACCTAGGATTATATACATGCAGACTAGGTATGAGATACTTTTGTGAGATAAAATAAAATACTGGCATAGTATAGACCCATTCAGTCCATTGCTGGCCATGTATATGCAAAATCTGGGGAAAAACATTTCCTGGCCCTTAATTTAAAAACTACTGCAAGTTAAACTTGCCATCATTCCCCTGACAAGATGCCGTATGGAACGTGACTCAGAGACCTTTGTCCGGCCCATGACCTTTGACATTCATCCACTATAAGAACCCCTATGCACCATAACCCCAAGTCTGATATAAAATTGGATCGAATAAGCCCAAATTATTGGTTGAGCTATGGTTGCTAAAAATATTAGGCGGAAAGCAGTCGAACCCTATATTTTAAAACTAATAGCGGAGACCAATTAAATTGGGCGTAAATCATCCAATTTTATCATTATCATGTTCTGGATCCGATATTTCCAAACCCTTGGAATCCCCAAAACCATGATTTAATGGTTTTTTAAATCCTAAAAAACAAAAACCTAACCAAACTGGAACACACACATACACACATACAGAAATGTGCACCTTGCAATATCCTAGCTTTTTCAAGCCAGGGGGATAAAAACTAGAAGTGATGCAGATAGTAGATCTAATAAAAAGATTATATTACTCCAAATACCATTAATTCATAAGTATCCTAAAAAAAATTATTGGAAATGTTAGCACCTATGTTGGTAATAGGCTGCCAAAGTAGTGCATTTTCTTGTGCTTAGATGTTGCTTGTGCTTGATAGCAATATCTTTCTTTTAAAACTTGACTAGACTAAGTTTTCTTATGGTCATATACAATATGCCACATTCTTGAGAAAACTTTCCTTATTCCCAAGGAAAGAAAAAATCTTTTGCAATTAAAAAATACGGACTTATCTTTTTTTGGCAAGTTAAAAGGTCAAAATGGGAATAATTTTAAAAAGTTTA
>JAMKCH010041581.1:0-26901 GCA_023653785.1 Ophioderma brevispina
CGTCATAGTGTGCCGTTAAATAATGAGAGCAAATATTTATGCAGTTTTTTTGAGTCGCTAAAATGCAAAATATTAATTTTTCCACCCTATAATTCATTAATTTCATACTTTCCTCAACATTGACGTCATAGTGACGTCATAACGGGATATTGGTACTTATTTTGGTACCATGGAAAGAATAAACGCTAAGCTACCCTGTTGTACCACATTTACAGGAATCGGATGTGCAGTAACGAAAACCACAGGGTGGTAACCACCCCGCTTTCGGGGGAGTTTTGTTACAAAAAATTGCTCAGGTAGACGAGGTTAGGTTTGTATAAATTAAGGAAATAACCCTTTAATAATTTTGTAAATGATGAAAGGGCCCTTTTAATTTGTAAATGAAAACAAAATAGCCTTTTATTGATAATGAGGGAAAGCCCATTATACTTTGTAAATTGAGGAATAGCCTTTTACTTGGTAATAAATGAATTGGTTAATGACGGAAATGGCCCGTTAAAGTCAAATAATAAGGATTGGTCCCACCGCTATCAGACCCAAGGGATTTCCCCCCTACATATACCTAAGTTTGGCAACTCAACCTTCATCCAGCAATTTTTTCGGAACTAGAGATAGGCCTAGACCTGTGTTGCGTCGGGCCAAATAAGGGGGCCAGTGTACATTTAATAGATGTTGTGGGCGCATCCCCCGGGGCCCATGGGGGAGGGGGGAGGGGAGCATGATGGGTATGGACATTGCCATAAATGCATGGATATCTCATCGATAAGGAAAATTCCAATAACTTCCAAGGGCCATTGGGTTTTTGTTGAATGCATGCTGAAGGGATTTCAATGTTCTGGTACATGTCTTGAACTGTTTTGATGTTGCCATATAATTTTGTGTTAGCCTCCTGTGCTTTGAGAATGATTGTTGTTGATGCAGGATTCTGGTGGTGAGAGTATGCATTATACCCATACGGAACTGCATCCTCCTCACCTACTGATTTTGCGGATGGTTTTTCATCATACATCATCATGATAATATATTTGCTTAGTGTAATCGCCAGCTTTCCCACCCTTTGGTTAGGGGGTTGGTGGGGGCGGGGTGGGGTGGGGGGAGAGGCCTGTATTCACAATACTTTTCGTCTTGTCACCAGTTGTCTTCCTTAATTCCGTCCGATCCTTCCCTATAAATAACACGTATTTTCATATAAAACCTTGAATAAAATCTAAGTATTATTTGATACATTTAGGCCTAAAAAATTATTAATTATATGACGATGAAAGAGGACGGAAAAAAAAACTGTGGGTTCGAAACCTTAATCTCAGGTCACGGTCTAGGTCCTACTAAACCGTCTGCGCCAAGCGAGATTTTGTTGTTAGTGTTGAAAATAATGCTTAAGCCTGGGTAAACCTTAACTACTTAAAAACCATCGGCAACAAATTCTAACTGACACTTTTGCCGTCAGGAAAATGATTCTTTGTAAGATTTAAACATTAACTCCAAAATCGGTCCAAATTGGGTATCAATTTGAAAGAGAAAGATTGTTTGGATGACGTTTCCCGAGCATCCTAATGCTTCCGAAGACGGCTTAATCATGTGATCATTTGTCCTCCGCCCCCTATTGCCGACCTTTGCCGACCCCCCCCCCCCCCCCTCTGATGCTTTCGTGACGTCACGGGGCATTGAAATAAATCATACATTCACTTTTTCACGATGTATAATGTTTCATGTTTTTCAGCGTCTCCACCCCTGGTTGAAAACATTCGAGTGCGTTCAATTCTATATAAGATAAAATGTTGGCTACAACATCATAGATATCTGGGCGTTTTTGGTCGTTACCACCTTGTATTTAACTACAAAGTATTGAGAGAATTCCGCCAAAGCCCTAGTCGTGAGTTACGGCGCCACTACGGTGGTTTTCCGGGAACATTGCGTCTAGAAAAAAATATGTTGCGTGTTTTGTGCCAAATGTAGACTTTTTTATGTTTCCCCCCACCTCTGTATTCCCAGGGGATCTATTACATGGTTAGTAGGCTTGTGCCTACCTAATTATAATATATATATATATATATATATATAATATATATTATAATATATATAATATTATATATAATATAAATTACAAAGTATAGACCTCTGGAAGGCAACCGTTACTCTGGGTTTCACGGCATACCCTCAATTACGATCACAGGGCATCAGATCTTCAGACGGATGATGACTCAATAGTCGTAGTCTTAACCAGAAGACATGTATGTATATACATGCCATTGTGTCACGACTGAGGCATTTCAAGCACTGGTCTGTACTTTTCCAAATAGTCGAGAGTGCTCAACCACTACGAATAGTGGGTGCGTAATATAAACATCATAGTACACAGCATTTTTACAGTGACTATCTTTGGAATTAAGAGTGCTCATCCCATTACAGGATTCAGGATCCCTTACAGGGATCCTGTTATGGGATTGAGCGCTCTTAATTCCAAAGATAGTTCCTGTAAATAATGCTGTTTACTATGATGTTTATATATATATATATAATACTATATATAATAATATATAATATATATATATATATATAATATATATATAATATATCTACAATACCTAAGTGCGACAGACATCCATTCTCCACACATCTTTTCAGACAGACATTGCCATTCAGAAGCCGATTTTTCTGCGCACCATCCAAATCTAAGCCGCAATTTGCTGCACAATCCGTCCAAAATCATAATTTTCGTCAAAATTTTGCTTTTAACGTGTTTCACCAATTACAACGTCTAAATTAAGATTTCCTTGGCCGCCCAGCTACGGCGGTCCGGTAAGTATTTCCACGGTGTAGTCTGTGTCACAGACTGCGAAAGATATTATCTAAATTGGTACTGCGCGAGAGATTAACACTTAAGTGACCAGGGGTTTCACTCCCGTTGGTGCCCAAGAGGGGGGGGGGGTCCGGGAACCCCCCCCCCCCCCAGGAAAACCACTTCCCCGAGGAATTTGCCACGAAATTATACCACATTGAAGGATCATTAACAACCCCAAATCAGCAATAAACACGAGATTTGTTATTTTGGGGCAAATTAGGGGCAACATTGTTTTCTTCAAACAACGCGAAAATTGGGCAAAAAGACGGAAACTTCAAATGAAGCCTTGCGCTTAACATCAAAAATTTTGAAACTTAGTTTATGTTGATAATATTCTAGAAGACCCAAATTATAACTTATATTTAACACACAACCCGCAATTTTAGGAATCCTGTATTTTGTTTACGGGTGTTGCAAAATACACGTCATTTTCCCATCGAGTTTGTACAGTACGGTTTGGCACTCGTACATGATGAAATTGTTCGATTTCAGCACATAAAGGTTAAGTTATTTTTTAATGTTACTATAAATAATTGTTTACTTACATTCATTTGTGAACTTATATCCAAACACAAATTTCCTTTGGTTCTCGGTTTCTTCTTATTCTTATTTTTAAAATATTCATCAAATGACTTCCGTAGTGCCCAAGGGGGGGGGGGGGGGGGGGGTTCCATGGGACCTCACTAATTAACTCATTGACGGCTTGGCGATTTTAATTATTATTATTGGTAAAAGGTCAGGACAATTAACAAAAAATCCACGCTAAAGCGGCCAGCGCGAAACAAATTTTTGGGTCCCTAGGACCCCCCCCCCCCATGTTCACCTTAATTTGTTAACGTATCAGTCCGTCATAGATAAATGTGTGTAAATTAAACTAAATCTCAAATTCGTCCGAAAACGAAGGGGTTTCTATGATGTTTTTTGCATCAGAGGTCCGTTTTACTTATGCTTTGTTTTTTGAATATGTATCGTATTGGGTCTTAATTTTCTGACCGTGTTTGTCGGATATTGCGGGTGCTCGCAGACACGGGAAAGTGAACACGCATTCTCTACGGTCGCATCCTTTTTCCCCGCAGGCCTTTCGATATTTTTCCCCAGTCTTGAGAATTTTCAACACTGGTTCAATTTAACGCCAACTATTTTTCAATTGTAGAAACAAGATTTCGTACTTCCCGACCGCGCCGTAACCCGTCTTACCACATGGCGATATTAATTATCGGATAGCTAATATTCTGATATAGTACCCGTGCCCTAAAAATGTAAACATTCAGTCCATCAATATGCTATCTGTATCAAAAATGAGTAGTATTGAAATATTTATAAATAATTATTGATCAAATTACCGATTATTATCGTTTATATAATCAAGCATTGTGCCACGAATGTATTATATGAAACATCATCAAATATACATTGTGTCCCAGGCTCGTTCTCATTCATATTGCATTGTCCGTAATTGCATGTGGCCTGTTCCACCCAATCAATTATAGATCCGCGACAATAAGATTCCTGCCTTTATTGTCTTGAGGATTTGAAAAATAATGTTATAAATGTTGTAAATTATTCCAAAGCAAAAACCCCACAAAAATACACGGCAACTTTTGAGAACTTGAATCACACAGAGATATCGTCGCTTTTACTTACGCAGGGGAGGATGAGACGAGGTAAGGTGAGACACTAAGAGCGTCCTTCAGGGGGTTTGATTCTGCATGATTGTTCCTGATTTCAGGATTTTTATTTTCAAAATACTGCAACTTTATTTAATTTTCAGCCCGATTCAAAAGCCCCCAAATTAGGGTAAATTTGCCGCTGTTTTTTCAGGATTTTTTACCAATTCCTGGATTTTTTTCACAAACTTAATAGCACACCCTGTCCTTCCTCATGGAGTCACTCCATTACACAAAAAGGTAGAGTGTTCTATTGGTAATTCCTTTAAATAATCTTTGGTATAAATTAAAAGTTTTGATACATGTACCCATAGCTATTCTTTTGCAAGTACGCAACAGTTACTTTTGGCAGCTGCTGCAAATTAATGTAGAACTTAAATGTCATATCAGTCCTCTAGTATCTGTGCTATACTTGAGCATCTTTGCATATTTCCATTCACCGGTGAGATTTTGTTTTTCCGGATAGCCCCCAGTTTAATTACTGCTGTCATCTGATTTGGTTTAAATAATGTGGACATAATCTTAAAGGTGCAACAAAGTTTCACATAACACATGTCCCTACAAAAGTGAAAATTCTGCTTTTTGCACTAATCTAAAGCTTTTTATCAAAAATATCCCCACGTGGAAAGTAATCGAAATGAGAACCATTTCTTTGGTACAAAAAATTTGAGATTTTCTAATTACTATAGGAGCACATACTAATTCAGTTTTTTGTTTTATATTGAAATAGCAAATTACTAGTCACTATATATGGGTGCCCCAATATCTCTCGTTGCAATCTTTACGATCCCCTCAAAATTGATATACTTCGTTGGGCAGAAAAAACCTCATATGTGCATTTGACCTCTAAGAGCAAAACCTCGTATGTGCATTTTCGTAACACTGACCAACGACCTGTTTTAGGCGATCATTGTCTTTTTGCCAAGTATCGCAACATATTTAAAATAGATCTTACGTACTTCTTTCAACATCACGCTCCATCATTTTCATTCACATATGCATTTGACCAAGCAACTGGGGGACATGGTTTGGTTTGTCCATGGTACGAATTTGCACACATATGAGGTTTTTGCATTTTACTTTCAAATTACATATTGAGGTTTTTCCTGCCCGTGTTTACTAATCTTCGATATCAGTGAACAATTTTTCGAGTTTCGAGTATCGAGTTTCGATTCAGTGAAAAACTTTCGAGCATCGAGTTTTCGAGTTCGAGTTTTCGAGTTACGATTTACGAGTTTCTTTCGAGTATCGAGTTTCGAGTGAAATTTTCGATATCCGGTGAACAAGTTCGGAGTATCCGAGTTAAAAAGTTCGAATCTTGTCGAGTATCGAGTTTCGAGTGTCAGTTCGATTTTCGAGTGACATAATTTCGATGTATCGAGTGAAAAAAATCCGAGTTTTCGAGTATAGAGTTTTCGAGTGACAAAGTTTTCGAGTTTCGAGTATCGATTTTTTTCGAGTGACAAAGTCGAGTTTCGAGTGAAAAATTCGAGTTTCGAGTATCGATTTTCGAGTGGACAACATTTCCGAGTTTGGAGTGAAAAATTTCGAGTTTCGAGTGACAATTTCGAGTAATCGAGTGAAAAAAGTTCGCGAGGTTCGAGTATCGATTTCGAGTGACCAACTTCGAGTTTCGAGTGAAAAGTTTTCGAGTTTCGGATTATCGCGTTTCGAGTGACCAAACTTGTCGAGTTCGAGTGAAAAAGTTCGAGTTTCGAAGTGACAAACTTCGAGTAAATCGAGTTTCGAGTGAACAAATGTCAAGTGTCGAGTATTGAGTGAGTATTGGGTGAATTTAAACGAGGCCGTGCGTCCATAACCAGAAACAAAGGTATTTTTTGGCCACTTCTTGCATTTTTTTTAATGAACTTATTATTTTCTTTAGGACTGCCAAAGAGGAATTTAAGGCATTCCAGTTTATCTAAAAAAACACAATATAATTAAAAAGCCATCCATAGTGTTGGATATACGGAATAATTGTTTTCACTCAAAATCCCTCGAAATGGGTCAAAAATGACTATTTTCAAGTAAGGTTTTCGTCATTTTGAATTCTATCCGAAATTTCATCTTATTCTTTTCATTTTATTGCCGTAACTGAAGCTACCGCAATTTTAAATGTCCGTTACTGTTCATTGACAGGGCCGCAAGGACACGTTTGTTATGTTTAACGGGACAAATCCCTGTATTGAGACATTTTCGTTTTATGGTCACCACAAAGTAATTTCATGTCCATGCTGCACATTTTAAGATGCGTTTGCTTTTCATTGCAGGCTTAAGGGCATTATGTTTAACTGGAATATCCAAGTATGAGAGCATGCTAGCAGGGATTACAAACAAAAGTAGTTTAGGCGACTCGCCTTACGATAGAATAACTCAGAATCAATACCCAAATTCAAAAACTGCTGTTCTCAATTTGCTTTACTCGAAAATCGGCCAATTTTCCTCTTTTTCGAGTTGCTTACTCGAAAACCGGACAAATGGCAATTTTCGAGTTAAGAAAATCTTCATCTATTGTGAGTTCCAAACCAAGTCTTTCGAAAAGTTCCTGCATCCTCAGTTAAACTGCAAAGCACTCCTCAGACGTCTAAGAAACCATGCTATAACTAAAATCGATCAAAAGTGAAGAAATAGCATATTTTTGTCTTCACGCGAAATCGGTTATTGCCCATTTTCGAGTTAAGAACTCGAAACCGTTTATTTTGCCTAAAAATTATTTTCGAGTAGGCCACTCGAAAATGGGTGAAAAGGCCGGTTCGAGTCAGGTTGTTGTCGTTCTTATTTAGGTCTTTTATCTCATTCTTTCGTTTTATTGGTCAGAACCAAAGGGATTTGATTAAGATGCACACAGTTTTAAAGAAATACATGAGAATATTTCCAGGAAGAAGCGCCCCAATTTTTAAAAAGTATAAAAAAACTGAATATTTTAATATTTGGAATGCTTACCAGTGTATTAGATCATTCCTGAAGTGAATAACGAATAACGCCGTCCCTTTATTAATAAGAGATGATTTAGTATTTCTGTTTGCACGACAGAAAGTCCAAAGCAGGTTTTCTATGGGGAACGATTACATAGCAGGCAAATTCAAAACAGTTTGCGGCATTTCTTTTGTACTTGTTGGTCCAATAACCTTCGACATGTTCCTCGGTAGGTGGTCTACACCAGTGAAATTTGAGAGAAATTCGTATCCTAAACAATCTCCTCCTGTTCTTTAAGAGCGGTGCTTTTCATCAGACATGGCTTTAAGGGACGTGAAAATGTTTCACTGGAATATCCTATATTGAGATCAGGCTAGCAGGGATTAGATACAAAAGTATTTAGGCTATTCGCTTACGATATATAACTCTAAAAACCATGCTTAACTTAAAAGCGATTCAAAGTGGACGAAATATCATTATTTGCCTCAAGTTCGGAAATCGTTATTTTGTCCCCTTTCGAGTAAGCAACTCGAAAATGCGGTTATTTTTGCCCATTTTCGAGTAAGCCCGCGAAATTGGTGAAAATGCCGGTTTTCGAGTAAGGGTCTTCTCGTTCTTATTAAATTCTATCGAAGTCTTCCATCTATTCTTTGTTTTATTAGTCAGAACCACAGGAATTTCCATCAAGATTAGCACTTTTAAGATGCAGTTTCCTTTTCATTGACATAGCTTCAGGGCACGTGATAATTTTAACTGGAATTCCTAGTATTGAGAGCAGGCTAGCAGGGATTCAAACAAAAAAGTAGTTTAGGCGACTCTCTTACGATAGTATAACTCATAATCAATACAAAAATCAGTAAACATCTCAATTTTTCTCACTCGAAAATCGGTAATTTTCCTCATTTTCGAGTGCTTACTCAAACCGGCAAAATGCAATTTTCGATTTAAGAAATCTCAATCTATTGTAAGTTCGCAGCCAAGTTTTGCGAACAGTTCCTGCCTCCTCAGTTAACAAACTTAACTCACCCTCGGACTGTCTAAGAAACCTGCTATAACTTAAAAGCTATCCAAAAGTGAACAAATATCATTCTTTTGCTTCACTCGAAAATCGGTTATTTTATCCATTTCGATAAGCCACTCGAAAATGGGTGAAAAAGTGCCATTTTCGGTACGGGTTTTCTCGGTGAGTGAGTATTAAAATATAACGACAACTCAACCAATTGTGTCATAACGTGTCATTAAGATAACAACCTCGATCCTTTACCCATTCAAACCTTTTTTGAAACTTACACCACGTAAATTCTAATTCACAACATTTTTTAAAAGTTACAATATTTAAACAGATCAGCCTCATTCAGCGAATTGATCACCTGAAGAGGCCCTAATAAGCTTGAAATAATGTTTTCAAATCTGGAACGCTATCTATTTTTCTACGAATAAGCGCATAATCAACGCACTCAAGTAATACATTTTCACAGAAAGCGCACATCTACAATATACACTAAGGGACTGGCTCACCTCTAAGCAAAGAACTATGGTCCATATAATTATGACCAATTTTACATCGCGCTAATACAATCTCTTCCCTTCGCCAATCAAAACTGAACTGCCAGCAGCTCCACTTGGTTGAAAATCATGCATTTTTATTATTTATGAAATGAATCCCACAGCATTTGGCACCTATTTCTGATATAGCTTTTAACTGATCCTTAAAATCTGTAAAGGGATCCAATGTTTTTATCTTCAATTAAGGCTCTTTTCGCAATACTCGTCAAACCTTTTCATTGCCTTTATCCAATGTTACTCGGGATCCAGCTAAAATCAACTGGATTTATTCAATTGAGACCATTGAAGAATATTCCGGGGACAGCTCAATCAATATATGATGACGACATTCTTGCCTTTCAAAGCCATAGACTAGATAGTAATCCGTAAATATAATGAAATGACTATCATTGGAAATTTCAGCTAATTCTAAGGCCACTTAATTGCCTGCAATTCGGCAGTGAAAATAAAGCTTTAATCAGTAACCTAATCTGACGTTGATCACGCCGACTTAAAGTGCTTGCAGCCCTTTCCAAAACCCTAGACCCATCTGTATACATAGCTCGATGTTGATGTATTTATTCTAATATCATCAGTTACAGTAGAATGCCGATTGATGGTAAGTTTAGGGGGAGTTTTTGCTCGTCCATTACTCCAAATAGGGGACAGAAATACCCAGCCAAATCTTTCGATTTCTTCCTCGCAAGACAAAAGATCAGATTGAAGAACTGGCCAACTACAAATAAAGATACGTTGTTCGCCCAGTCAATACTTTGTATTTATCCTATTGATGCAGGGCTATAGCGCCATCATACCACAAATACACGACTAAAGTTTTTTATATACTAATCCCCTCAATTCATACACATCCACCTACAAAAAAGTAGAGCTATTCCACTATCAACTGGAACTAGTATAGACCCTTCTTATATTGACATAAGTTAGGTCATTATCAAGTTCCACATGTGTCCAAGGATGACTAATGGGAAAATCCAATGAACAAGTTTATAAACATTTGAAACACCTGTTGTAATCCTCTTTATACGAATTCCAAAAGATGGAATAGGATTAGGTTACTAGTATAGATTGTAAATTTAGGCGAAATTTGCTCTCAGTGTGGATATCAGCATTACTTTTAAGTTTCAGAGCATATCGTCGCCCACATCCATCTGTCCCGTATTTTACAAACACGTTTTCCGAGAAAATCGCATTCAAAAACGACCGCTACATTTCCTGTCATACGGTCGAACGAAGGATAAAAGAAACCTACACTTCACTGTTTTGAAGAAAACATTTTAAGGATAATATAAACCATAAATCCAACTGAATACTGCAATTACATTATTAATTAGGCTTCAAAGTTATAAGTCTGTTATGTGAAATCACAAATAATGTATATTGCACAATACGACGCATATTACACCGTTTGTTTTTCATGTACGTAAATACGATGGAAAACATCAAATAAGGTCTGTATGTTGAAATCGTTTTATTTTTGGGATCGCAAAATGCAACGCTATATCAAACACGTGTAAATGAATGGCGATTTCAAAAATACGACAGATGTAAAATATGGATATGATGATTTTGAGGAAATGACAAAAATCTGTAATTATAAACTAATTAATTAGGCAATCCTCCCATTATGAAACATATTAGTGGAGCTAAGAACTCGTGAACTAAGTAGAGGCAAATTTCACAAAAACCTCAAAAATGTGAAATACGACAGTATGTGATGCGGGCGACGATATTGAAAAGCTAATTTTTCCCATATTAGAGGTAATGGAGTTTCATTAGCTTCGACATCTAAGCTTTGCATAGGAGAGGTACGACAAGCAACCCAAACATAGTCGAAGACCTTAGCTCTGAAAAGGTTCAAGCTTTTTCAAATATGACATACGAGCATAACTCTAAAAAACAATGCCAACCATAATCTATTTTGATCTCAACAAGTGATCTATAAAGGCGATCTGCACCTGTCATCTTTGACCTACTTTTAAAAGGTTCAGAAGCGTTTTTGACATCTCTTCCGCAAGTAGTCAATATGAGCTTTTGAAGTTCAAGTTACTGTCCAATATTAAGCCTAAGAATTTAGTCTGTGAACCGACAGATAGGGGAACCATTCAATTTTAGTTCTGGGTCCAGGTGAGACGTCTTTGTTCAAAAACGCATCCAAACAGTTTTAGTTTTAGAAACGGACAACATTTTCATCTGCCCACTGTTGAATCTTATTCAGGCATTTGTTTTTTTGTATTTCCATACCTCAAGTGGTTTTTTTTTAATTTAAACTACACACAAAGAGTACAAAACCAATACAAGGCAGGTACGCAAGCCTTATAGTTAAACCAACAGCAATGAGGATATACATGTACAGAAAAATACAGCAATTTCACTGCATCCCCTGGCAAGAGAAAATTGCTCCCTAACCTTACAAGTTCCACACGGAACTAAACGAGAGTGAGCTCACTCACCAAAAAGAACTACACTCATACTATTCAAAGTTTCACTCTACAGATACAAAAGTTCATGCACAAGGATGCATTACCAGACCAACAAACTCTTGGTGAGAAAGTGATTGAAATTGCTTCTGGATACCTAAACGAAATCATATTCATCATATGACTCCACTTCGGTTTATAGAAACTCTATTCTATCACCCATCGGGCAAAAGCTTCTTCCAGACCCATTGATCTTCAACCAATTCTTAAAAAAAAGTAAAGGTTTGAAATTTTAGCAGTACATTTGCAAGTATAAATACACCAACGAGCAATAAGAAGGACTTGGTTAAGCAAAACAGAGTTTATCTGCAGTTTTGTGGCCAATAACCCGTACAATTTTTCAAAGAGCTCACAACTGGCCAAAAGTTAACTTTTCAGAATACTTCAAGTGAATGATAAGTCAGTAGAATTCCATAACGTTACCTTTTCCAGCTGTAAATTGACAGAAAAAGGAAGAACACGGCGTGTCCAAGATACGATTCTCAGATCCATTACTGTTTGTAATTTGTCCGTTCGATAAGAAAAAAAACACAGTAATGACTAAATCTCATTTGTCCTTATTAGGTTGCCTTTCTGTCTTTATCATTTGCAGGTATTTTAGATACCTGTACTTGTTGCAACATGCAAAAATCTGATTTTGATGATTTTTTCGTTTCTGATTGGCAAATCATGTATTGTCTTTTTACCTCAGTTTTATCACATCACCCATACGTAATAACAAGTCACAATGTCAAACAAATTGATCTATAGTTTTTCATTCCATCAAATAAGCACATGAGCCTGTCCCTTACCTTTATGGGATTATAATTGTATACAGGTAACTATTGTAGCCAGAATACTGTGTGTAATACGGTACTGTAGCCATCAAGTCCTACTATACTAGACGACTATTCTCAAAAAGATGCTTGATAGAGGAATACAGGCATTTTTTTAGTAGAAGCGTTTAAACAATACTTTGCTAGACTGAGTTTTTGTGCTGATTACGAAAATTCCGGTTGCTTTGCTGAATTTGAGTGCAACGGGGTCAAAATGTAAAAAATATAAAATTGCCGCCAAATGCAAATATTTTCATATTTTTTTTTGTACTTAATGCTTTCTACTTTAAATTTATCCACTTACTTCTAAGCGGAGCATATCGTAATAACTTACCTCATACATTCCTTTCCCGAATTGGAGTAAAAGTCCAAATGGCCGCCAAAATTACTGACGTATAAATGAAAATAGATACTTCCACTAAGTGATTTTTTTACATTACAAAATTTATAAAAAGGACAGGTAATGGAGTACTGTTAGCCAGGGCAAGGAAGCTACTTGAAGGCTATTAACATCTTAATGCCATGACAACTATTGCTATAAGAAAGAGGCATAGCCTACTGCATTGCATTATGCTTTGGTTAAAATTTGGTGTATATTCCTTTGTAGGCTCTAGCTATCCCTGTAGGTCATATTTATGTTGCAAATACAAAATGGTAGATTGGGTTCAATAATCAAAAAAAAATTGAACCCTTAATATGCATGCCCATGTACACTTTAGACCATGACCCATAATAATAATAATTTTTTTAATTTTTTTATGAAACAATTTGTAAAGCAATTAGTGTACAGTAAAATTTACAGAAAAAAATGCAAAAATTAAAAAAAATGTCTATTTATTTTTAGAATTCTAAAGGTAGCGTGGAGGATACATTGGAAACGAAAAAAAACTCAGTATTGACTACTTTTAAATGGGGAAATGCAAGAACACTCATATTTTGGCAAAATAACGGTTATAAAGAATCTCTTCAAATCTCAAACTTCATAAATGCGGGTAAACGCACATATATCAAAAAGGTCATTGCACACATAAGTTTCTTTGGGGTTAAAACTGTGAGAATCAAAGTTAGAGTCTAATATGGTGGGTGTGCGGAAATATGGTGGTTGGAATATACCTATTTGGGAATACAAATTTGTGGCTCTGGATATCTGCAAGTCAGAACATGGTGTACTTATGGAAAAGAATCGTAGAGCATTGGTTTTGATCCCTTGGGAGAACTTGCCTTTCTTTCATTTGAACTAAATTGTTAAATCTGACATTAGTATCAGTCAAATACTATTTTTTTTTATCATGTAATTAAAATCATGGTAGTTGCTGCAAATGTTGTAAAATAATATTCCAACACACTATTTTATGAGTAATCATAATTTAAGACGCAATAGAGAGCTCTGTTCGTTAGAATTAATACAAGCTGGAATGATTTATTTGAATGACATGCGCATTGGAACAGCTTCCCATTTGGGAAAATTGGTGAATATATTAAAATGTATGTATACGTTGTTTAACTTACACAAGTTGATAAGGGTAAGTTATGCATGCCAACCATCGTAAGAAAGAAGAGGAATAGCCCTGAGTTGCTTTGAAAAAAAAACGATAACTCATATTGTTATATTACTAGTTTTGAGAAAGTCTGTTATGGTTTCCTTGGCCTCCAATTCGAAAGACATCTCTAGATTGTTGAATCTAACGAACAAGCCTTTCGTGTGAGTAGGATGGACGATAAGTAAGGTGGGAGCAAGTTTTTGTTGCTGTGACAGGTGTATGCTGGCGGTATGGGTCGATAGGAGGAAAGGCGTATTGGAGAATGGCAGGGCTGGTAGGGTAGAGAGTGAGAATATGGAAAAGTGTTGGAACTGGTTAAACGCCTGAAAAAGGGTTGGAAATGACACGAAGGTGTGTGTACAGAGTATTCTGCTTAGTTACTGAGCAAATAAATACTGGAGATAAATTGGAAATAACTCCTTTTATTTCACACAGAGAGATAGAGTTCAAAACAAAATAGCTGCTCCCAATTCATTCTTTTATATATCTCATTACCTTTTAAGAGCAATCTCTAACGAATGAACTTTGTCATGTACTGAAGATATGACCATTGTGTATTGTTTCTAAAAATATACTATTTGAAATCAGTTTAAGGATTGTTTATACTAATTCCTTGATGAACTCTTCCTTGGAGGTAAGTTTAGAAAAGATGGTAGGAACATCGAATGCGATTACTAAACTTTTTTCTAATTTTGCTCATATTCTGTCCATAAATGAAGAATGATATAAAATGAAACAATCACTTTTACCTGTTTTCTACTGTTTTCAATTAGAGATTCAAAAAGTAGTTCTACTGCGGAAACACAAAGAACGTTCTAATACATGAAACTTTGTGGAACGTACTCAAAACTTCATTAGTAAGTGTTGATATTGTGAATTTAAGGAAATATGATGAACCATAATGCATACGTTATCTCTTTGAGTGTTAAAGATAAAGAAAATTGAATATTTTACAGTGAGGTGTCAGCACAAAAATTCTGTTATTCATTTTGCTTTCAAAAGGTTGAATATAATGTATTGTGTAGTCTTAGTGTTACTGAAATTGAGCTATGCCGATCTCATTTTGGAGTGTATGTTGCTTGAATTAGTTCTCAAAAGTAAATTCGAAAGATAATAGTTTAATGGGCACACATTTTTCCTTCACTTATTTATGAATAACGTAATTCTGCTATTGGGAGATATCTATTGGACTTGTTTAAATGGAGTGTAAGTCCCATGAAGAGAAATGAACTCATATAGGCAACTATAGATCCAGGCATTCTAGTCCTATAAATTTTTTACTTTGCATACATGAAATCATTACTTATAACATACCGTCTCTTGTATCTATCCATGTACGAGAACTGGAAATCATGTAGTAAAGATCCTTGTCAGTCTTTGGACAGCTCAAACAGTACTTTTCCGGTGTAAACGACCAGTATGCAAACTAAGACCTCACCTTTTGAGCTTTCAGTGATAAATTGCATTTTTGGGTCGCCATTTTGAAATTTCGAGAAAGTTGTGTCAACACTATACTAACGGTAGTGATAACTTTTTACAATCTCGTTAGACCTATACACTAGGTCCTATGGTATTTTAGCGCCATTTTGATTTGAATAACATTTACCCCTTGGCTACAACTTACGCTGAGAAGTTGATAATAATATACTCACCAATATACTCACCTTCAAGAGACAGTATGTTTAATAACACTGAATTATTGTGGGATTAGTGCGCCTAAAATTAAGTGTTATTTTTGTATGATATTTGGCGGCCATTTGAAATTGGTCCGCAATTTTACCCCTTAAGGCTAGATTTTATGATTAATACATTAGTGTTAATATATCAGTTGGCAAAGTCTGTGTAGAAAGTAAGTTTACTGTCTGTTAACTGTGGAAAATTACGATTTTATCTTTTGACATAATTTTAGTGTTATTTTGGCGGCCATTTTGCATTTCTTTGAATTTTTAACCCTTTGCACTCAAAGACAGAAAGCACCGGCCTTTTGTGATCAGCATAAAAATCAGTCTAGACAATGTTTCAAATGCTTCGATTAAAATATCCGTCGCTGGGCGGAAAAACCTCATTGTGCATTTGACCTTTAAAAGCAAAACCACATGTAGTAAAACGGGTTACATAACAAAACCTTATATGTTAACTTTCGAGAGACAGCACCAAAAACTGAATAATTTGCTGTAATGCCACACTAGAAAGGTTTTCCTTTTCTAAATATATTTAGGTAATAATTTACTCCAGATTCTGAAATACAGTGCCATATGATTTACTATCATCTTTGGCATGAAATTCAAGGTAGAAATGACCAAAGGCACATATGAGGTTTTAAGGCACTGGGGCCCACTTTTTACATATAGGTTTTGCATTTGACCTCTGGAGTTCCTATGAGGGGTTTTTTCCCGCCCCCAGCGACGATATGCCTCATGAAGTTTCTTTTCATTAATTCGTCTTGTCTATACATTCAAGCGTAGCCTTGAAATGGACTAAATATTCTTATTACAGTCCTCACATATACCTTATGTCCTCTTCAACTTTGTAAGTGCTCACAGGTTCAACAAAGCTCTTTGAATTAAAATGATTAGAAAAATCGCGTGATTTAATATCATCTCTAGTACAATATTTTTTATTCCGGTAAACACCCTAAACTGACATCTGCCAACACATCAAAATTTTTTGAACTTCACTGAATCACGCCAATTTTTTGGGATTGCACAACTAACCATACTCATTATAAACTGGTTTCTACCCAACCCTGTGACATCAAACTCAATTATATTTGCCATACTTATCAAAAATACTCACTGATCTTATTAATACCTGCATCACGAATTTTTTATAATACACTTACCTATGACCAATTAGAATAACCTATTTTCCAATTCTTTGATTTATAATAGAAGTTGGCATAGTTGGTGAACTATTAACATAATGCAGTTTATGTTTTGCAAGGCGTAGCCGTCGTCAACACATAACAGTTTTACGAGGTTGGACATTCGTGTCTCCGTGCAACATGAGCTGGCTTGCTTTGGTCCATGTTTGCGGCTCCCGCCTTCGGTTTTCGCGGTCTCCAGTGTCATTTGGCGACAGGCTTGTTTTGTTGCGTCATTCTGCTTCTTGTTTTCATCCGAGTCGGTCGTGTTAACTTGTGACGCAAATTCAATTCTTAGTTCATCTCATGTTTCTGGAGTGATAGCTTGCGTAGCTGCGTCGTCTTAACCCCTTATACCAGTGGACTTTATTATCATCGCCTCCTTCTTCTTTGGACTTTATTATCGTCATTTCCAACTGGATCGGTTCTACTAGTGAGTTGCCGTGGTGCGCGTTTTGGCGACTTTCTTAGCCCAGTATGTTAGGAATAATGGAAGTTTTGCAAGAATGGATTGAAATCAACGGCAGTTAGCAGTCATGAGTGCAAAACACTTGAAATAAGTTATCAAGAACCATGTCTATTTGCCAGTCTTACGCTTACGCTAACTATAACTGGGTTTGATGAGAAGGAATTTACGTGGGATACTCTCTAGATTGTCCCCAGAAACCAGTTATTGTGCAACGTTTACCATGTAATACGCAGTTACACGAATTGGGCGGAGTCGTAATATTAGTGGGACTTGCTCTTTGCTAAGCATTATTTCGCTTCTCTGCTGATGTACTGTGTTCGCTTCGAATGAATTCGTGTTGTGATCGTCAATGACTCTGTTGAAGTTGGGATACGCATTTCCGCGATACGCAGGGAACTGTCGTTGCGCAACTTTGGATGTGTTTTTTATTGCATTATCTCGCAATGCATCACCCCTAACTTGGTACGCGCCTCAACCATCATGGAGTGTCAAGACGGTGCATTCATTCATCGATTATAAGCCGAACTCTTTGCCGTAAGTAATCAGTCAACCGTGGAATTCACAATCTTGTTTATGGACTTCTAACACAGGAACAGCACCTCTGACGTGATTCAAGAGAGCGTCGAACCTGATGTTATTTGGGGTTTTTTGTTACACTTGAAGCTATTTTCAACGATTAATGCAAGCTGTTTAATCGCAATCGACGACTACGTTTCTATTCTTGATTCCATGTTGAGGCAGTTATGCAGCTCAAGCAACGATCTGGGTAATGTTTATGTTTGGTAATCAGGTATGCAACATGATTTTAATGCAGTTCCTTTGTTAAGGTGTGTGATCCCTTGGATCAATCTCTGCATTATATATAAATGTCTTGTCGTTTTTTGTGTGATTACTTTCTTTTTTTCTCCAAACTGAAGCTCATTATAGCCCCTTTGTTATGCCTGAAGGTTTAACGGGGTGTCCCACCAGCTTTAAGTCTATCATCCATTTACCACATGAAGCTGCTTGATTGTGTAATCTTTTCTTTGTATCGGGGTTCAGCATTCAAATTTTTAATGCAATCCTTGTGTAAGAATAGTGATTCATTGGATCGCTCATGCATTATAAATGTTTTATATTACGTTTTCGTTTTTGTTTGTGGTTTTTTCTTCTCTTTTGTTCCTTCAATTGGTATCACTAGTCTTTTGTTCCGCATGATGGGTTAATTGTCTTGCTCAGGTTTTTAATTTAGTTAACTCTTATCCACAGGTGAGCTGGGCGAGACTGTAAAGCTTCAATCTTTTAACCTGTTATCGGCATCAATTATATTAATGCAAGTCATTGGATAAGGGATAGTGTTTTCTTGGATCAATCAGTCCATTAGAAATTTGGTTTTTATACGTAATTTTTGTTGTGCATTAGTGTGCGTACATCATCTTTCTTTTATACCGCATCAGGTCTTGCTATCCTTGTTTTTTCATTTCAGGTTCATCCAATCAATTTATCCTTGTATCGATCATACAATGTTTAATGTTATAGCGGAATGATGTCGTTTGTGTGTGCGGTGTATTTACTTGTCCCTCTTTTGTGCGTTCCAAATTCCTATGTTACTAATTATTTTAACCCATCCACATGTTATTTCGTTTTTCTTTGTTTCTGTGAACTCCTGGTACGCTTTTATTCAATAAGATCGACATTTTTCCGTGTTCATTGTATATTACTACGTGATGTAAATGTCTTTTGATTCTGTTTTGTTTCTTAGGTTTGTTTCTATATTGTGATTCCATGATAATCCATTCTCTTTTGTTTGTTTACTGCTTAGCCCATCTCCCACCCCCACTCAAAATGCTCCGTTTTCGTGTTCGTGTTTATTCTATTGTCCATTATTGTTTTTTTCAAGTACCCATGTCGTTTCTCTTTTCACTTACTGTTTTGTTGGTATAAATTTTTGATGGTTGGGTTTTCTTGAAATAAATTTTGGAGATCGTGCATGGTTGTGTGTTGTGGTTGCAAATTTTGGATTTGTGATAACATGTTATGTTGCGGCCATGATCCGTATATTGTGTGTAGGTGTGTGTGGATTCCATTTGTTTTGTGCGTTCGGCCGGCGCTGCTTTTCATCTAGTGTTTCATCAGGTGCTCTGGTATCATGCATCTTCACTCCTGTATTTTAACTCCTTCGTCCGCTTCCTTACCTATTTTATGTTGTGCTGCTATTTTATTCCACTTATTACCTGTTTTCACTTTTAATTCAATACTCAACCCCTTTTTTTAAGGATGACGGGAGCAGCATAGTTTATCAAGTTCATGTTATGTTCCTAGTATTTTTTTCGTGGGCTTCGTTTTTGTCATTTTTGTTAGCTCGAATTTTTAGTTGTTTCTTGTAATGGTGTCGGCCAGGTCTCCTTTAGGTTGTATCTATATTGCTAATTCAAAAAACATTACTTTTTAAAAAAACCTTTCATATATCTCTTCGATTTTTTGGGATCAGTTCCGTTTTCTCTGTCCAGTTTTGGGGGGGGGGGGGGGGGGGGGGGGGGGGGCGTCGGACGCGAAGACGGTGTTCCATCCATTCTTTTTCTACTTATTGTTCATTCGGCTAGGCTCATGTTGGGTTCTCGGCGTAGTGGTAGTTTATGTATTGATTGCGGGTGTGTAGTCCGGTTGGCAGAGTTCGGTTTGCTTGAAGTAGCTTGCTTGGTATAGGCCCCTCCCTTTAATTATGTTTGTTTCGGCCAATTTTTGGTTCAAGTTAAGTGTTAGTGGCTCGTGTTGTCCACGTGTTGTTAGCTCTGCATTTGCTTTTCTGTTTGGTTATTGGTAAAATGGGCAACGCTGTATTTAATCCTTTTTTCGGTGGTCGTGGTGTTGTGAGTTTTTGCGTGAAATGTAGTGTCGGTACGCCGCAGTGGCGGGTGTGAGAAAGATGTATGGATTTTTAAGTATTATCAACGGAGGATTCTGGTCTTGTGCTCGTGTATAAGCCCGGTCCAAAAGGTCTCAATGGCAGCCATTTTGGTTAAAAATGTTCAAGTGAGGAGGAGGCGTGATCCCCTAACGCGCTTGAAGGTTTATGCTAGTCCCCTTAAGTTCAGTTTGTGTATTTATATTGTTTCCGTTTAGCCATTGAAATCAGCGCCACCAGTTCAGCTTTGTTGTATATTTAGGTTGTTGCCTGTTGTTCTGGCTGCCCGTTTCTGTTGTGTCGATTTCTTTGCATAGTAGTTGATTGGTTTAAGCAAGGTGTCCCATTAGGTAAGGATTGGTTATGGGCCGTCCCTCTGAACAGGTTTAGGATTCATTTATAGCTATTATATTACTCGTTTTCGGGGTGTTGCCTTCGATACATGTGCGTAGCACGGGAGCCTTTAGTTCATACGGATACGTATACTTGTTTTGGATATATTCCTCAGAGCAAATCTTGCTGTCCTGATGATACTGTGCAGTGCAGTCCAAGTGAATTATATATACAAACATTACCAGGAACAAAGATGAAATAAAGCCAATGTGCGCTAAGAAGTGATTGCTACATACTTACTACCCACCATAGCGTGACATTAGGTGCTGATATCTGAATATTGGTAGAGCTGCACGCTGAGCCATTATGTGTAGAATGATAATACTGCTTCAGTAGGGAGGTGTTCCTGAGTGGGACATTATGAGGATAGTATGAGTACTTGTATGTGTTAACTTTGTAGCGGCTTGGTGATATCGGAGTACATGGTAAACCTCTATCTCCAGATCTTGTTGTGGATGAAGCGCCGAGGGCTGGGATGTATATTTGGACTACACCATGTAAGCATGGTACCTTGTCCGGAAGTCTTCTTTTATTGTATTTGTCAGGGTTCTTGTAAATAGAGTTGTAAAATAGCTTTATAACGTTTTTTATGAATGGTGGGCCGCTTGTCGGAGTTGCTGCAAACACGATGACTTGCTGCTTCCTATTTGTGAGTTTAATACCTTTGCTTTTAGCGCGTGGTGTACGTTCATCTGGTATCCCTTTTCTTCGAAGTTTATTCTTTGTGCAACTTTTATATGGCTCGTTCGGTTTTTCCATCTAATGTCTCCGATTCGTTGTTTTTTCTACCACTTTTGTTCATTACTAAGGCTTTTCATTGTTATCCTAACAGCTAATTTTGTAGTTTTATAAGAAGCGTTCTTGTTAGTTTCTTTCCGTTCTATGTGGTGCGCTTTGTCCAATAATTATGCTACAATTGTTTTAAGCCTTGGCGTTCATGTGATAGTGCTGGTGCATGGTGGAAGTGTTGTGCGACATTGCATTGTATGTGTGTTTTCTTATGTTACTACTCTTTCTCCGCCTACTGTTGTGTATGAATTTTAAAAACAAAAAAACACGCGTTTTTTTTTAATTTGCAAATTTTTAAAAAAGGGGGGGGAGTAAGCAAGTTACGTCATAGTTACTTGTTTGGCGGCCTTTTAATGTAATTTGCGTTTCTTTTTTCGTGTAGGGCATTTTATATTTTTTGGATATTATTGCAAACTTTAGGGCAAACGCCAAAGGAGCTAGAGCAAACGCTCCAGTCTAGATAGTCAATTAATCTGATTTGTTGAAATCGTACGGCAAACCGCCAATTGGGATAGATTTATTGGGCATAACACCAGTATTGAAATTACTATTGCAGTCTATTTGAATATGGATGCTTGAAGGCAAATGCCAAAAGGGTGAGAGCAAACGCTCGTAGAATATTATGGATGCTTTAAGGCAAACGCCAAGAGGCGAGAGCAAACGCTTCGTAGAATTGTGCTATTACTATAATTCATAGGCTTGAAGCAACGCCAAAACGGGCGAGAGCAAAACGCTCCGTATAGTTTTCCGATTATTATTATATTATTTAGACTTGTAAGGCAAACGCCAAAGCGCGAGAGCAAAACGCTCGGTAATTTGTGCTATTATTATTATAGGTAATTTATACTTGAATCAACGCCAACAGCGCGAGAGCAAAACGCTTCCGTAATGGTGCTAATTATTATAATACTTTAGACTTGAAGGCAAGACGCCAAAGGCGCGAGAGCAAAACGCTCCGTAAATTGTTCTATTATAATAAAGGCAAACGCCAAAAGAGTCGAGAGCAAAACGCTCAGTAGAATTGTTCTATTATTTCAGTCATTCTGATTGTTGAACCACTTTGAAGGCAAACGCCAAAAAAGGGGCTCGAGCAAACGCTCATTAGGAATTTGCTATTTAATCATTCAATTTTTGTGGAACTCTTACTCAAACAAGGTAAGGTAGCTAGATCAAAAGCTCAGTAGATCCCCTTTGTGAATTCAAAGGCCAACCCGCGAAAGTGATAAGGCTTAATTTTCCTGTACTGTTTATGAGATTTCATTTCAATTTCAAACATGCTGCTTCTTGCATTATTGTACTAGTCTTTTATCCTTATTTATCTCACACTATCGAGAAATTTATTGTATATTTTGAAGGGCAACATGTTTATTAAATGACTCTCGGATGAAAACTATGAGGCCACAATGCCATCTGGTTTCCTTGTCTAGGTTCCTTGATAATGCAGTTTATTTTTGCAGGCCGTAGCCGTCGCACACATAAACAAGTTTTATCTAAGTTGGACTTCGTGTCTCCTTGCAAACATGACTGCCCCCCCCTTGCTTTTGTCACAGTGTTGCGGCTGTCCCGCCTTTCGGGTTTCGCGGTCTTGCCAGTGTCATTTGCGCAGGCTTGTTTTTTCGTCATTCTGCTTCTTGTTTTCTTCCGAGTCGTCGTGTTAACTTGTGTACGAAAATCCCGCCCGCCCGCCTCTCATATTTCAGTTATTTTATTCCTTTAATTCCGGGTCGTGTGCTCTGTGTGTGCTATGCTAACCCCTTTTTTGTATTTGCAGATGTAAACCCTTCATGTTTTTCTGTTAATAAGTTATTTTGTAATTTTTTCTCTGTGTTGTAATATTAATGCAAACTTTAGGCAAACTCCAAAGGAGCTAGAGCAACCGCTCAGTATAGGATAGTCAATTAATCTGATTTGTTGAACATTTTAAGGCAAACGCCAAATTGGGATAGATTAATTAACACCAGTATTGTAAATTAGCTATGAGTCCTATTTTGACTTATGGATGCGTGAAGTGTCAAATCCACAAGGGGAGAGCAAACGCTCGATAGAAATATTCATGGAACTTGAAGGCCAACGCCAAGAGGCGAGAGCAAAACTCTCCGTAGAATTGTGCTATTTAATCATTCATTGAGGCTTGAAGGCCAACGCCAAAAGGGGCGAGAGCAAAACGCTTCCGTAGAGGTGTCCTATTATTATTATCATAATTTAGACGTGAAGGCAAACTCAAAGGCCGAGAGCAAAACGCTCCGTATTTGTGCTATGATTATTATATTAATTTAGACTTAAGGCAAACGCAAAGGCTCGAGAGCAAACCGCTCCGAAAATTGTGCTATTATTATCAAGTCCAACGCCAATAGGCGAGAGCAAAACGCCGTAGAATTGTGCTTTATTATAAAGGCAACGCCAAAATAGTCGAGATCACACGCTCAGTAGAATTGTGCTATTATATTCATTCATTCTGATTGTTGAACAACTTGAAGGCAAACGCCAAAAAAGGGGCTCGAGCAAAACGCTCAGTATGATTTTGCTATTTAATCATTCAATATTTTGTGAATACTTAACTCAAACATAAGTAGTAAGCTAGAGCAACGCTCAGTAGGATGTTGTGAAATTCAAGGCAAACGCCGCGAAGTGAATAAGGATTAATTTTCCTGTACTGTTTATGGCATATTTCATTTCCATTTCAACAAGTCTGCGTTGCTTGCCTTATGTACTAGTTCTTGAGTAGCTTATTTATCTCACCAATCTAGAAGTTTTAATTGTATTTGTTGAGAGGGCACATGTTCATTAAATGACCTCTCGGATAAAAACTAAGAGGCCACAATGGCCATCTGGTTTCCTTTCTATTCTTTGATAACTACCCCATGGATAGACCATCTCTATAAAATGGAGAAATATCAATAGACTTTTGAATATCCAATAATTAAGAAACACTCAGCACCCCCTACCACGGACAAATAGTGCCACATAATATCCTTCCACCCCTCCGGAATTCGGCAAGAGTAGCCCACATAAGTTTTTTGTGAACAATTCTTGGCATCTTTAGGTTAATCATTTTAAGGCCCCCAAACTCGTAATTCGCATTCAAAACTACACGCTCACCTTATCAGGGCCGTGCCACATAAAACGATATATAACCTTATTTATCCTCTTCTGGACTGAGTCAGGCATACCAATAAATGGAGAATATAAAAACATGGAAAGTCGCAAATGTTTTCAATCACAATCTTGCCTATGGGGGTAAGATCTCTTTGGTTTTTCAAGTGAATTAACTTGATCAAGACTCCTCACTTTAACTCATCATAATTTAAAAATACCATAAGATTATCATTGATGTAAACTGAATACCCAGCATATTAACAACAGTAATCCAATTTACAGTCAGTGGTTTATCATCCCTGTTTCTATCAGCACCTATCTCACATAGCAATTTGTCTTATCATAATTCACCTTCATACTTGAACACTTCAGGCAATTTTGCATTTGTCCTTCTCTAATGGGCCATATTTGATAAAGAAATAAGGAATGGAGAAGTCATTCTCAAACAATGACCTCTCCATTCCTGTATTGACCACTTTGTAAATACTATGAATTTTCAAAAGAAATAGAGTAACAGAGCGAATACTACCGGTGGAACACCGCATCTCTTGATTATGTAATTCTGATAAGACTGTTCCCAGACGAAACCCTAACACAAACGATTCTGTCCAACAAATCTCATACACAAATGCATTTTAACCTCTTAGTCCTAACAATTAATTGCAAATCTTCAAAGTCCCCATATTTCCAAGTAGTATGAATGCCTTCTCTAGATCACAGATACCGACACAACATGATGTCCTCTAACAAAACCATCACGGATAAAAGATTCAAGACGACAAGTTGGTCAATAGTATTACGGCCCTGCCGGAAACGACTTTGACACTTGGATATCAGTCCATTACTTACCAAGAACCAAACAAGACGCATTAATCATCCCTTCCCTGGTCCTTACATAAACAGCTGGTTAGGGGAGATTTGGACGATAATTTCCAGACATTTCCGAAAGAAAGCGCCCCCGACTTTTTTTTTCGAACCCGGGTTTTTTTGCATATTTGAAACTACAATTCCTTGGTGTGAATAAGGTGTCGATATAAAAGGAAATCAAAATTAGAAAATCTCATTTTAGATTATGTTCGCAATTGGTTGTTTCTATTTATGAAATAACAGGTGTTTTTAACGTTCCCTAAATTATTGAATTGGTCCCTAAAAAATAATGTGTCTAAATAATTAACAACTGATCAAAAAGCCAACGTGACGATTTTAGGTATTTCTGTATATACAACAACACATCCCTGGAGTTTCATGTTAAAAGCACCTTCCCATTTAGGCTGGGACAAATTATCTAATGTACAAATTAGGGAAATTTTTTTTAAAAATAAATAAAAACACTAATACAAATCGCATCTTGAAACTGCAAACATATGGGAGGCAAATTCAATCTCACTATCGACCAATCGCATATTCACATGGCGTAAATTTGAATTTGGAACAACAATTTTGAAAATCGTCCTGCATTGTTCACTTGGCCTATATTTGCTTAATATGTGTGGCAAATTTTCCTGTTCATAGCATGTAGCGTTTTCTAGTTAGTTCGTTCTCGTTTTGGATGTTTGCGTATCTTAACGAAACGAGTTATAGGCCTCGAAACAATTTCACAAAATCGAGGGCGCTTTTGATGTGAAATATGATTAATTTTTAACTTCATTTTATACTGAATTATCATAATTATTAGAAAGAATCATCGAAATAATAGGTGCATCCATTTTCCTGTAATTAATTTTTAAAATCATTTTCTAAATATCGCGCCAGGGTGAGAAAACAATAAAATCAAAAAATCACTTACCCCAGTGACATATAACTTAAATTAGGGAAGGATAATATAAAGTATTATAAATTATTTATATTTTTCCTGTTTTAAAATTTGTTAATATTCATAAATAATATCTTTTAAAATATCTTAAATATAAACCCTTTTTTTTTTAATAAAATTCCCAAAAAGTCTTATCATATCATTTTTGGGGCAAATTTTCGCGTACCCTACTTGACTTTGATCAGCCATATCTCCTCGGACCGAAGTCCGATTCGATCGAATAAAAAATCATTTTGTAGTTCAAGTCTACACAATGTAGCCATTGCATTATCTTTCATTTCTGTGATTAGAACAATTTTGTATCATATTCCAGACCCCATACCCCCCCCATTAACATCTAGGCGTCCAAAATGGTGGCCGCCTCATGGAGGCAATACTGTTGCTAAATGAACTTAAATGGAAATTGTTGCAATAAAACCCGAGTGATATTTTGGGAACTCCAAAAAGAATTTTGTGCATTTATATTTTCGTCAGCTTTGTTGTTTAAGATGGCAGTGGTAATATTCGCTCTCGGTTACGTAATCAGGAAAAAAGCAGCCCTACCCATCTTTTCGACGTTATTAAAATAACACTTTCTAATAGTTACCCTAAATCACTTGTCACTTTTAGGTATCGGTGCATCACATTTTCCCAATAGAGTTTGCGTGGTAAAAAGTAAAAATTTGAGCAAAAATGTACTTTTTTTGAATAATTAACAATTAAAAAAAAAACGAATACGGTAAGCCATAGTTTTTATTTCAGATTTGTTATCAGCAACACTAATTCTATAT
>JAMKCH010041582.1:0-13590 GCA_023653785.1 Ophioderma brevispina
CACCCCCCCCCCCCGCACACGCCACTGTGGGGCCATCATCATAATCATCACCGTCATCGTCATTACTATCGTCATCTCATCACCATCATCATCATCATCATCATCACCGTCATCGTCATTACTATCGTCATCGTCATCACCATCATCTTCAATCACCGTCATCGTCATTACTATCGTCATCGTCATCACCATCACCATCGTCTTCGTCATCACCATCTGATCATCATCTTCGTAATCATTGTCATCAATTTAAGCCTTGCATCATCGGATAGTCACTGCATGGAAAAAGTGTAGTGCTTTCGATCTTAATGGAGGAAAATATAGATTTACTTACCCGAAAAAATTATTGGATCCGACTTTCTGATCTTGTAATCCTAAGTCGCACAACTCACAATGCGAATTTCCCATAGTCTCCTTAACCATTTAATGAGACAACTCTGGTGGGTCCATTTAACCGAACCATCACAGCGGCACCGACTTAGCAAACATTCGCTAGAATCTCCCCCAAAACACATTCGGCACAAACTCTGGGTACTGTCTTATGACCGCTAGACGAAGAGTCCTCTTCCGGTGGTATTGGCCGTTGGAAGGCCATTAGTCTTCTGGTGCGAAGTTCTGGCAATACATCCGGCTGGGAATGTCAGCACTTTGGTGATTGTCCGTCTTCGCATCCGGGACTTCGAGTGCACCCAAATTCAACGTCTTTTTTTTTTTTACCTTTTTTCCCCCACCACCACCTAGTCTCACGCGTTGTTCTTCCGTTTTCGCTAACAAATGTCAGCAATCAATGATAGTTGAAGAAGCGAAAGCATCGTTGAACTTGAGGGTCATGTGGCACACGGTGCTACGTTGACACGAACACGTTTATGGCAAGCCATAAAGGGCCATAACCGTATTGCCGCAACGCGTTGCGAGGAAAGTAGCAACGCGTTGCGGAATTCGGCAACGCGTTGCGACATTTCGCAACGCGTTGCGGTGTCGGCCAATCAAAATCAGATTTCTTTGAGTATTTCAAAAAAAAATAGGGGGGAAACACACAACGGCGTTGCAAAGTATCTAGCAACGCGTTGGGGAAACTCACAACGCGTTGCACGCCTTCAAACGGCGTGCGAGATTCAACAACGCGTTTGTGAGCTTTACAAAACGCGTTGCGAAGGTCCACAAGCCATAAGGGTCATCAAGTATTGCCGCAACGCGTTAAGAGAAGTAGCAATCGCGTTGCGACATTTCGGCAACGAGTTGCGGGCCTCGGCAGATCAAAATCATGAATTTCTGTGACGTATTCAAAAAATAGATCCACAACGCGTTGCGGGCATACGTTCTGACCTTAGCTTTCACAAACACGTTGGCAAGCCTTCACAACGCGTGCGAGCTTCACAACGCGTTGCACACTTCACAACGCGTTGGGAAGGCAATAAGGTTCAAACGTATTGCACGCAACCGCGTGGTGAAGGTCGAAAACGCGTTGTTAGATTTATATCTTTGAACAATAGTCACAGAAATTCATTGATTTTGATTGGGCGGACACCGCAACGCGTTGCTTGAAATGTCGCAACGCGTTTGCTGAAATGTCGCAACGCGTTGCCGAAATGTCGCAACGCGTTGTGCTTTCTCACAACGCGTTGCAGGCAAATACGTTAGGACCCTTATGGCCTGTGAACCTTAGCAACGCGGTGATGGAGTCATTTTTTGAAATACGGCACCGAAATTTCCATGATTTTGAGTGGCCGACACCGCAACGCGTGGCCGAAATGTCGCCAACGAGTTGACGAAATGTCGCAACGCGTTGCCGAAAGGTCGCAACGCGTGGCGACTTTCTGCAACGCGTTGCAGCATACGTTATGGCTTTATGGTGGCCATTAAACGTTGGACGAATCTGGCGCTAGATGTCTGTAGAGCGGACCTCGTCAATTATTTTAATGGTCTGTTGTTGAATTTCTTGTTCAGCAGTTTGGATGCCTTCATATTCACCCAATCGGTCAATATTCAACTTGCCTCAACGGTTTCCTCGAAATGGATTCTGATTCAAGTGGCTTGCTGTACGACCTCCCCTGCCTGAATTCTATTGAATCTGAAATGTAATTAGTTGAAAACGCGTCTCGAGACCACTGTTTTATTAGTCCGGTTGCAGGTGTGCGGAATCTTCAAAAAACCAATATTATTTTAGTGATTTAACACAAACAAACCCTGAAAAAAAACATAAAAAAGGAATAATAAGAAACAAACAAACAAACTTTGCCCACTAGTGAGAACACAAAACAACACGCAATCAATAAAGGGAATATACAAAACAAAAAGAAGATACAAAACTATAGACTACGTTCAAAGAACAGTCTATCATGTCGCAAAGAAGGCCTTTCTGCTTGCTTTGTGTTCGCTGGAAACTTGAACCTCGACATTGAACTTCAAGCTTTTATCATTATCCTGCATTTCACCTGTATTTGTTGACCGACGAAAGCACGGGCGAAAGGAGGTGAATGGTCGTTCTATTGAAAGCAGCGTCCTGGTAAATCCCATACAACGTCACGATCAACACGAGTATATTTACCAGTGAAAAAGTCCGTTTCCTTATCGGTACTGACCGGAGAGATTTTCTATTGACGCTTTCCGATAGCGTCACCGGCCATTTTAAGTTGCGAGGCAACTTAACGGATTGACGTGTTAACAAATTACCCCTAGAACTTTTAGAATTCACATTGGCCTAGGCCTATTATGGTATTGTCATTAACGGTGCTGTCAGATATCTGAAATCAAAAGAGGGGTCAACAACTTTGTTTTTGAACTATATAGCCTAAGATAAAAGGTATTTGGTCGCTTTTAAACCACACAAGCATTTGTAAAAAGATGATGCTTGAATCGCCTACAAAATATGCTAAAAAAATACTCACATTCCCTTCGGTATCTGCGGATTACACCTTCGCACCTCGAAACGCCAATAGACGATTTGCCCGACGCAAAAGTGCAAACACCGCGATAGTCCTATAAAACCTAGAATTTGAGGCGTAATTTGTGTAGTTTGTGGCGGGTATTTACCCTAGAGAGATTGCTTGTGGTGTCATTCATGTGCGTAGTCATTCATATTTAAACTTTTATTAAAAAATGGATGGAAAGCGTATTGGCGGTATAATACGGCACGAACATAATTAAGTGAACCGCCGTGGAACAACCGATTCTGCGGGGCTCAGGAGCTAGAAAAAAACAGGGTAGCCGTTTCCTATAGAAGCCAATGATGCAAATGGACTAAAAATGAGGTATTGCCATCATTCCGTCAAGCACTACTGCACAACGTCATACAGCGCATGACGGAATCAAATTGTATTACCTCATTTGCATCAATGGGACTTCTATATGAACCGTCTACAAAATCTGGTGTAATTTCACAAGTCTAATTTGCAAAAAATGACATTGTCGATCTAGTTCAAGAACAGAATATTTTAAAGATCATGGAAATTCAAATTCTCCTCCCTCAAATTCATTGCTCTAGGGTACAGCATGGGCAAGATATGACGGATAGCCAGAGAGCGGAAATGTGATTTTTTTTTCGAAAAAGTTGACTTTTTGATGAAGTGGTCCTAACCCCCCTAATATTGTCCTTTTTTGGTACTTTTTTGAACATTTTTTATATCCCAAAAGTGGACTTTCTGGCATACACAATTTTGTTTTTTTAAACTTTGGACCTTTTTCTCAAAAAATTCAGCAACAGAGGAATTTTGCCCCTTTTTGGAATTTGGGGGGGGGGCTACCGCACCCCCTGCACTGCAAAAACTGGGTGTTAAATGTTAAACACCAGTCTGTGTAAGCTTGTTGGTGTTATTTGTGTGTTGCATTAGGATTAACCCCTTGGTGTTGGCTGCATAATTTTTATTATGGATGTTTGGTGTTCCGTTTATGATTTGTTTTGAGTCAAGCGGTTATATAGAAGCACAAATAACCAAATCAAGCATTTTTCTACTAAAATATCATCTGTTAACAATATAAATGTTACCCCAAAGTTTGGGTTAATTTATACCATAGAGGGGTCCCGTATTGACTCCGGGAGAGTTTTAAATACACCAGTAGTGTCAATTTGGTACCCGCGTGTTAAAAAATGAGTAACCCCATATGGGTGTAAATTAACACCAAGCAGTGTTTAATCATACTTTGGTACACCAATTGGTGTTACTATAACACTAACATTGTGTAATCTCACACCAGTGGGTGTGGTCCCGATTGATCCATGATTGGTGTTAAAAATAACCCCATGGGGTTATGTTAACACTCCGTTTTTTTGCAGTGTGCGTACGGCCTGGCGGAAATACGTAGCAAGCTTATCACAACGCTGCGGCGTGCAACGCGTTATGACCTTTATGCTTGCGCTGGCCGTGGGAACCTGATTTGATTTTTTTCAAAATGGGAAAACTACCTTCATTTCTCTGCCTGCATTGTTCTTTCTTAAACCAGGGGCGGTGCAGGGGTGGTTGGGGGGGTCGGCCGCCCCCTGAGATTTTCAAAATTTGGAAAAAACAGGGGTTTTTTGCGCAAAAATAGGTTTTTTTTAGTCCAAAATAATCCATTTGTGACTGTTTTCGCCCCCTATGAAGTTTCGCCCCTCGTTGATTTTACCCTGGCGCCTCCCCTGCTTTAAGACCCCGACATTTTTGTAATATTATCATCATACCTAGGTGTAGTTGGAGCACTAATAATTTTAGTGCGCCTTCATCTTGATGTCAAATTTACGGAGAAAGCGACGATCTACGGTTTTTATCATTATCCGATTGCGGTTGAAGGCCAAGGATGATCAGTTCCACCTTCTGGTAAGTTTGGGAAAGAACCCGAACTGCTGATACTGGTATGGATCCCTTCGTGTAGGTCGTGTTCGAAAGTTTGTGGGCAAAAATTCTCGACTTCTGTTTCGAAGAGCACGAGGCGATTCACTGACAGGACCTTTAAATAGTCCACTTGTTTGAGCGAAGTTTGCGAATGGAGAGGTGAACAAGGGCCCTCGATGTAGCGGTTTTTCCTTGGTGACTTCTGCGAAGAAGCCATTTCTAACATACATACTGATTTTGCTTACGGGTTGGTTTAGAAAGTAATTATCCGCCGGGACATAGACGCTATCGGAATACAGCGTGAAACTAATGTTGCGGGTAGAGTCAACTTACTCGAGTGCCCTTACCGTTGTAGCCGGACATGAGTACGGCGGACTATAATTCTCACTGGGTTGGTGATCTAAATTCATAAAGATATATCGCATGCCAGGATAAGTTTTTCAAAGAGTCTATTGATTTTTGAGCATTGCATTGCATTGCGCCTGTCGTGTTACCGATTATAAGCCTACTTGTTGACAAGAAAACTTATACGAACCCACCACGGCAACAACGCGACAAAGACTGACGCGTGTTGCGCGGGAAAGACTTACGCCATAGAGTATCCTTGCTCCAAGGCTGTCTGCTAACAACTGTACAAACTTGTATTTAATTTTTTTGGCCTCGATGGCGAATAGGCAAGGGGACTGTGGACTCCCGTGGGATTTCAATGATTACAGCATCACACCTATTTAGAAACCTTAAGTAGGTCCCCAGAGAACAAGAAAGTTTTTTGATGGAGAATTCCCAATGGTGGCAGATGGGCGGCCATCTTGATTTTCAAATACGTCAACTCGAGTTGTGAATTTGCTAGGAAGCTAGTTTGGTGCCAAAACTTCATGTTAAACCCTACAACTCTTCTGAAAGCCTAAAGCTAGATTAGAGGAGAACATTAAGACCTGCCCACCATTTTGAGTTTTAAAATGGCGCCAATTACCATATTTATTTACATTATTCATCATTAATTTTAGTGATGAGTTTCATACAAACTTTAATTTATGGTGACAATGTCTCCATTTAACATTTTACCGTAATATTCTTCCTCATATTTTGTACCCGTCGTAATTAGTCCAGGGGACTGGGAATCCCTTTGTGTTCAAACCAAAAAAGAATTTCTGTCCATGTGTGTGGTTTGTTCCCTCCCTTTTTGTATGTTTCGGCTCTACCATCAACTAGAGTCCTCCTTGTTTATGTCCTGTTTTCGCAGCCTTAGGCCTCTTCTATTTTGGTGTTTTTCGCCCCCCTATCATTTTACATCCTTACATTCGTGGGAAGGAAAAGCTTTTAAAGATGACATTAATTGACCTTGGCACCATTTATGTTTTGCAAAAAAAAAACCACCGCCCCATTACAATTTGTCTATGGTGGTTTTTTCCTGCCCCTCTCCCCATGCTATTTTTCCTTGTCCTTTTCCGACCGTCCTTTTAGTGTTGCGTTTCCTCTCCCGTTATAATTATGGTGACAAAGTCCTCCATTTATCAAAAAAACTAGTCAAATGTATATAAAGAGTTTCCTATTGGGGTAGATAAAAAATGCGACCGTTGCCAACAAAATGCCTAAACTTATGAAAAAAAAAAGAAAACATGATTGGAAGCATTTTGCGAAAGCTTTTGTCGTTTTAACGTACCGGAGGAAAGTTTACGTGGGTGCCACTGCCACCCCACCCCCATTGGTAAAACAAGGGCTACACAAGATAACAAAAACACTGTCACAATCTACATAAGAAGAGGTTGCAGAAAGTGTAAAAGGCTGATGCGCATAAGGATAAGCGGGAGAGAGATGAGGAGACAGGGGGTGGGAGTGGTGGGGGGAGGAAGGGGGGCGTTAGATCTGAGATTGGGGAGAGAACACCCCCATAAGCACACCACTGTAGAATACGTAGAGGCAGCTTAAAAGTCCCTATTTTGTATGAGTACATTAAAAGCTTCCTGTAGGGTAGTCCGTGAGTGTTGTATTAGAGCTGGACGTGGAGTACTCTATTTGGTATGAGATCCTAAAACTGCAGTTGTGTGAAGTTGTTTAATTGGTTTAATTCCCCACAAATATGATTTACAATAACAAGCTCACATTATAATCACTTTGTCTGTGAGTCCTATAACCAGACCAGATAGGCAGAATGCCACAACAGCAAGTGAAGCAATATTTTAAACTTCTTTAAAGTGCACTTTTGGAGTTGTTTAAGTTGGTATGAGCCCCACAAATAGATTCATCATGAGCAAGCTCACCAACACCATCATTCCACTTCGTGTTTTATTTGTTTATCACAATCATGACAATGTGTAAGGTTCTAAATACCCTGTTGTCCATCCTCATCTGCCAGGATGGGCCCGGGGCATTGCGCTATTAGGTCCATAATTTCTTGAATTCATCGAACTCGATGGAACACCCAGTAAGTTCTATACAGTTCAGTCCATTATGCGCGATTTTCACTAATTGTCAGATGATGTATTCTGCCACTCTGAGTCCATGGAAAGGGCCATTACCTTGTCTCATCTGAGCCAAATTCTTTCAATTCCTTCCAAAACGTCAGCTTCCTTTGTCACAACTCCCATTACATCTTGTCCATGATAGTGCATGGAAAAGGGGAAGAAATGCAGCCTCTGATCATCCAGAGCATGTAAATAGGGGGCAATATGGTCTTCTTATATACTCCTTGCGACAAATGTATCTATACAGAGGTTTGGGTAGCGCGGTATGGCTAGTAGAAAGACAGTCTGGTAGGTAATACAAATTCTCAATACAAATTGTGGCATCAAATTATTGTATAGCATTGAGACTATGGAGAATGAGCTTTGTGTGTGCTTCTTGTATGTGGTGCCACCTACATGACCTAATCAATTTCTCGATTCAATTCAAAGGCAGAAACAGCGCAATCAGAGGGTTCGGTCGGCCTCCGAATAGCTCTGCACTTTTAACGGCTATATCATGCGGGCCCACTACCACTCATGTTTGGTACAATGAGTGTACCTAATACCCGAAAGTGGTACCCATCCCAATTTACTACGGTAGGCTTGTGATAGGAAATTCAGCCTGTGATTGACATCTTTGCTCCTTCTCCGGAATGCAGTAATTCATTTGGTGAAGTGTGAATTTGTGCCAATAATTTATGCAAATGTGGAAAGAATGGCCTATTCTTACAGAAGTTTGTGATGCTTCATCGATCTGATGATGCAACAATGCCGAAAGAGTGGACCTAACCAATTCCCACCCTGTTAAAAATGACCTCAACAAGTTGGACCACATGGCAATACTTTACAAAAATTTCATTTTTAACTGCTATGAGTCCCCAGCTTCGCAGTTAAAAAATGTTTTTATGGTCATTTTAACAGTACATTAGAAAGCCGATGAATGTCGACAGTGATGAAACTTTAACATTGTTGTAATTTATACAGTGGCTACCGAGGGCAGTCGATTCAGAGGGGGCCAAAATTTCCAAGTCGTCCCGCAGAGGGGCAAATTCTTAAGTTGTCCCGTGATTTGCTCAAATTAAAGTCCGAACTTGCGAAATGCGCGCCTAGCGCACAAGGAAATTTGCCCAATTTCTTTATTTTGCCCCATTTAGGCTGAAATGTGGTCGAAATTTCCCAAAGAAAGAGATGAAAATGCATATTTTGGTTCCCATATCGTTCCCGCTTTTCGTGCCAGAGGGGGAAACTTGCCCCCCCCGCCCCCCGCCCCCCGTTCGGTACGCCACTTGGTGGTAAAACATATAATTCACACCAAGTGGATGTGGGACTCATACCAATTAAACCACCCCGCAGTGCATTTTTCATGAGTGTAATTATATGTTCCCGCTGTAGTTTTTTGGTCACATCTAACCTCATCTAATGTATGACATATGCATTATTCAAATGGTTATAGTGGCGCTTGTTCTTGATAAATCAACGTTCGTTGTACTCATACTAACTAAACAATTCCCAGTGCACTTTTAAAGCCTCATACCAATAGACACTCCACATCCAGTTAAAATAATACAACCTCATGGACTATCCTACAGGCAGTTTTAATGGACTCATACAAATATACTCGCGTACAGTTCTTGAGTGTGTAATCATGGTTGTTCCCTATGTACATAGGGCATTGTTTTTTATTTCTTTACACATTTAATCGGATGTTTAGTAATGTGTTAAGTAGAATTCAATCTCACTTGCCCGTTCCATACAATGTACGAGATTTTGAACAAAGATACTATAGTGCATTTAGCTTTCTCGGGTCAGTGACATCACTGCGATCCGTGTGCCCAGCATTACATCTGAGCCTTGATTGAATACTGGCGTTGTTAGGTGGCAGGAGATATAGTCATCTGGATTCATACTCCCCAGTAACAATGGTGAAGAATATAAGGTCAGTAGACTCTTCAGGCCACATTAGTTCACGCTTTATTCCGTGTTGTCTTGGAGCCACGGACTTTTTACACTGATAAAAGAGATATAATCCGGGCTCCATAGACGACAATTAATAATGTGGGTGAAGGAGTTCAACGACAAGGTCCCTAATGCTTGACCGTTGTGGGTGACTAATGAGTTCCGGCAGACTATAAAAACTTCTACACCGGTGTAGAGTAACCATTGTCCTGCGTACTCATAGTTCCCTGGAACATGGTTAACAATAGGGCAATCGATCAGTTGACTCTTCCGCAACCTTAGTTTCACACTTTTATCTGTTCGTCTATGGAGCCCCGGACTTGGCCCCACCGGTATCCAGGGCTGCGTATCCAGGGGGGGCGGAAGGGGGCGCGCGCCTCCGGTAATTCTGCAAAATCTTGTAAAATCAGCCCATTTTGGACACGTTTCAGCCTTCACCCCCCCGGTATTTTGACGTTTTTCCAAATCCTGGATCCGCCCCTGATATCTGCTTTCACACCGGCACTGATGTACGAGAATCCTGCCTACCGAGGGGGGGTGTTTGATATGCTTCTCGTGGAAGCTGAATGCACCATAGCATTCATGTCTAATGCCCTATGATACCTTGTATTGAAATAAACGTTACACAAAAAATGACTTTTACATTGTCCCAAAATGGCAGCCATTTTGAAATACAAATTTAAAGACAAAAAAGGACGATTACTATTTACTCTCAACAATCCAAAACATCTTTATATACACCTTGACTTGTTAAATGGAGACTGTTCCACTAAATTAACATAAGTTGTATGAAACTCACCACTAAAATTTTCTGGCCTGAAATGTACAATAAAATGGTAATTGGTCAGCCATGTTGAAAACAAATGGCTGCCGGCCTTAATGTCATCTTAATCTTTTCCAGGGTTGGTTTAACATACGAGATTCGGCACCAAAACTAGCGGCCTAGCACTTCACAACTCGAGTTAGGGATTTGCAAATATACCAAACTGCGGCCATTTTGCAATAAGATGGCTTCCATCTCCACCCCCTGTAATTCTCCATCAAAGTTTTTTCTGTGTTCGCTGGGACCTACTCAAGGTGGCTAAATAGGTGTATGCTTTAATCATTAATCCCCGTGCCTCATATCAAACCACAGTCCCCCCCTAACTATAAGAACCATCGGGCAATATTAGAGTCGAGCGAAACTAAGCTCTTAGAGTCTAAAAAATTAAATACTTTTAGAATTATTATTAAATTTTTTATTTTATTGAATTTCTGTACAGTTATGTTTTTTCTGTGATTTATACAGATGTTTAGGAAATTTTACGGATTATTTTTAAAAATGTAACTCATTATTTTTTCGCAAGTTAGTGAGGTTGTGGTTTTACGTTATGCTTCAGTACCCTTCAAACTGTTCAGAAAGACTACGCCGAAACGTTGCTAGATACGGAAATTTACCCGTGCGCGCGCGCCTCGCTGCATGATGCCGCTGATCGACGCAAGCATGGCAGATCGCACGGTCGGTAACTCCGCGTAGCATAGCGAACACGCGCTCATGCGCTCACTTACCATAGGTAATGGATGGTTCCGTTGCGAAAGGATCTCGTGTGAAATTAAATGCTAATTTTTTCAATACAGAATAAAGTTTCTAGTCCACAAATTGCTTACTGATTGTCCTTTGTTTATGAGAAAACACAGTGTAGTGACAGATATAGATGAAAACAAACTTAAGACGGAAGAAAAATGCAATATTTGCAGTGGTTATAACACCCCAATCGTTCAGTTACAATGCCAAGATGCCCAAAAAAAATAATATAAAATGATATTTTGGACAGTTCTCAAACAATAAATATATTTCAATTCATGCAAATACCAGAAAAACAATATCTTCATTTCTCTTTATCACCTGTGCATTCTATTCAGTTAAACCATAACATTCGTACTTTAATAAAATATTATAAATGCTACTCATTAAGTGTCATAATTTCTCTAAGCCATCGAGGCCATTTTTAGAAGAACTTTTCACACCTGTATTGATTTATTCTCAATTATTTTTCAACATTGTGTTTCAGAAATTTTAACTACTAGTTCTCCAGGTAGCCAAGGATGGTTCTATATTAATCTTTCCCTGGAATGACCAGCGCACCCCCGTTTTGAAAAAAACCCATATCACTTGGCCGGATTCGACCGGGGCCGACCTCCGTATTACGATTGACGGCGCCTCTAACTAACCAACTGAGCCACAGATGTGTTGGAAGAAGAGCGATAGATATCATCTTATAGGTGTTTAGGTTCGAAAGGTTAAGCATATATAGTAACCATTTTTGTCTAACCTGAGACTAAGTATTTTTAAATTTCAAAACAATTAAAATTGTATATGTAAAATATACCGTTCTGATGCTATCCGCTAGGAAGTCGGATGGCACCTTTCTGAACCTAACCGCTATAGATGATATCTTATCGCTCTTCTTCCAACCATCTTGTGGCTCAGTTGGTTAGAGCGCCGTCACTATGTAATACGGAGGTCCGCCGGTTCGAATCCGGCCAAGTGCAGATGGGTTTTTTCAACACCTTGTGTTGTCAATGGCCATCTCCAGGAAAGATTCATATATGAACCATTGTGTTTGCAGGTTGGAAATCAGTGCTTTAGCATTTAAAGCAAAATTGGCAATTTTTTTAAGAGCGCCCCCCAAGTTTTCCAAAATTTGATATTTTTGCACAGTAGCATTTGTAATTGGCTAGGAAACTATGCCTGCGAACGTAGTGCTAAGAAAATGCCGTATTTATCATAAAATAGCATTTGTAATTAGAATTTGGGATTCCCAGATTGGACTTAACGGCAGAGCTAAATTCTACGTTTATGCAGTCCGTCCATGATGAATGGTGCCACCCCGAGAAAATACCTCTAACTTGACTTGCCTGAACCATAAAACAACTAATAGGGATGAGCGTTACCGTACATGTCCGCTATTTCCAGGCTATGTTCACATTTGAAGGCCGTTTTCATCAAGCAGCCGTTGAATTAATTATCGGGGATCCCCGATAATAATATTCTATTTAACAAAATTCTTCGTTTGAACACATAGACATTGTAACCTTACCATTCAAAGGTATAGTTACTAGCCGTTACCAATGCACCATGTCAATCTCAAAATTCTTTGAAAAATTGGGGCCTCTTCAAAAAAATGTGCTAATATTGCTTTAAGAGGGAGCTACCCTGTCAAGAAAAGATTAAACAAAAAAATGGTACTCGGCCTTGGCTGTGTGGCACACTGGCTCAATCAGGATCCTACTAGTCCAGGTGTAAAACCAAACATACACCTGTTGGTTCAGGTGCAGTGGTTTGGTGCTAACTTCAGATCGACAGCCCGTGATTATATTTTTTTGTTGGTTTTAATCTTTTTCCCTGTATAAAAAGACTATAATTCTTTTGCAAATGCAGAAAAGCCTGACAGACTGGACAAGGCGCTCTGCCTGAGTTTGAACTTATCTTGCTAGTGGAAGCATAGAAAGTAGGCCAGGTGAAATTGGAGCCTCAAATTAAGATTTTATTGAGTGAATTCTGCAGTTGTTTAGTTTTAGGTAGGGGAATATGCTCCAATTGTATGATTCTGCCTATGAATCTGTGATATTAAATTGCATCAGACGTGTTAACCAATGAATGAAGTTGGTAGACGCCTTGAACAAGGCTAGCGATAGAGCGGCGGAGAAAACAAAACTGGCTGGTGCTCACCAGACTTACATTGAGGTATGACGTGTTAAAATCACATTGTAAATGAGCTCTAGGAATATTAAAAAAAGACTCATTTTAAGAAATAAACTTCTACTAAAACGGCCAGGGGTTTCGTGCCCGCGCAACTCACTGTACTAAATTTACTTGCATACTATGTCATGCCTAGTGGATCAACTTATCCAAAGCACTGTGTAAATGGTAGGAAAAGTCTATTTGTAGGACATACTCTGAGTTAGTATACACTTAGGTTTACGCATGAGGTTTTCGCGAACGCCCCTGATTTTAAATTTGTTTATTAATGTCACATGTCCATGTCTTTAGCGCAGCATCGATAAATAGAGGGGTCGCCGACTAATTTTTCAAGAAATCTGGCAAAATGTTCCCAAATTAATGAACTTACAACAAAGCGGTATCAACAACTTCTAAGCGCTGTACTTAAAGCGAAATGTCAGGCGAATATAATTTACCTTCAGCATTATTATAATACTTTTTTGTTCAAATGAATGTCTTTGTCAGTCAAAAAAATTGGCCAGGATCGCAGAGTACCACCATAGACATTCCTTAGACCCCTGTTTTTTTTGTCGATTGACTTCTCCAAGTCATAACAAACTCAACCGATGGCCAAGCAAGCAACGTCCACCAATGCCGAACATGGCGACCTCCACGGCAC
>JAMKCH010041583.1:0-18120 GCA_023653785.1 Ophioderma brevispina
TTTCTAGACGTTCTGTAGATGGTTTCTAGCGTTACAAGATTGACTCAACTCGTATGCCAACTAACTACATTCAACATGTTCAATTGTCACTTTGAAACTGCACGTACAAGTTGGGAAATTGATACCATAAAGTGCCAGCGGCGTAGACGTTATTTAGTAGTGTATTCTCGAACTTTGTGGAAGGTTTGAAGATGCTTTTTCTCTAGGTTGAAGGGTGCTGAATCATAATTTTTGGGTCCACTGGGTAACTTTGTAAAATAAGGGATTATAAGGGGGTAAAATTAGTACAGGGATAAATTTGAAATCAAGTCAAACTAGTACAGGGGTAAATTTGAAATCAAGTCAAACATATCAAATTGTGTTTAAATGCATGTACACCATGATCGCTGTTCAAATGAACCAAATATGATATTGGAATAAATTTTGTATCATTTTAAAGCCTAAATAATGCAGATTACAATAATGTCAAATGTTCGACATGTTCTATCCTGGCTTTAATGGCCAGGGTCAAATGTTAGATTTTACAAGTTAAAGATAAAAAGTTGTTGAATTTTGTTTGTTTTAGATCAAATTGTTACTATCGACAGGAAGAAGGAAATCACTAGGAGATGGCCGTCAAACTTCACTACGCTAACGGTAGAGGATATGCAGAAGTCATACGCATTGCCCTCGGAGCTGCAGAAATAGAGGCAAGTTTGTAAACAATCATATTTAGATCGGGAGTAATGAGTAAACACCAGTTACTCACATGGAAAAACGGACAACTTTTTTCTTTCACATTTAAAACTCTTTTGAGGAAAAATAACAACATCACACCAAGGTACAAGCTAAATTCAAATATTCAAATTGTCAACATACTGACAGAAAATATTTTAGTTACGAAGCACTATGTAAAGTGCATATTGGAAAACCCATCATGAAATGTTCTACAGTCAATACGGCTGAGAATGGGCAATATAAAATTGAGGTGCCGAATAATTTGCCACAAATATGGTGTCCAAATACCATTTAATTTTTGAGAAAACACCAGTTTACATGCCAATCATAAAATTACACCATTTTTTTAATATAACTAGTGTATTTTAGACATTTTAAAACAGGGTTTCAGACACCATGCAAACAAGTGGCGCGCCCATGATTTTCAAGACTTACGATTTCCTAGTTAGTGGTGCATAAACGTACACTGCACAAATTAGTCATTTTTCCACAAATTAGTTTTAAGACATCATTTTGACTTGAAGTTGTGGAAAATCGACTAATTTATTTTTACAGTATATGATAGGGCATGGGCATATTCCTTACGTCCCTAGAGGAAAATGACAACATGATGATCACCACAAAAAGGGAGGTAGCGTTATTTGTCTTGTTAGATCTAGGATCATTTCCCCCTAAACACAATGCAGGGTCCGCTCCGTGATTTTCAAGTGTCAAAAAATGGCATTTGGGGATTTAAGGGATATGTATAAATTAAATCATAGGTAGCATTTTTTTTTCATATAACCTGTACTTTCATGCTGATATTACCAAAGTAAAGGGAACGGACCTGTACACAGAGGAACAGAGTGCCCATCTCTCTTTCGAAGCGATTGGGTCATATAATGTTGCTGTAGGGGAATCGTTTTATGCTTTTTTTATGCTTGAAAAGGAAGAAAATACGCAAACAATCTTGATTGGAGAAGGGGATGTCCATTTCAGCCGTACTATTATTATTCACGGTCTGAATAATCCCGTTCGATTTTTATTACAGTTTGAAGAAACCTTCATTATGTCAAAGCAGGAGCTGACAAACTTACAAAAAGGTAATGTGTTTTTTTCATGTCTCCGAAATGAATCATGTTTGATTTGTTTTACTACACCTAAAACACGAATTAAGGAAATAATAATGTGAAAGATTCCTATTCCTTGAGTCATGCAGTGTTACTAATTTGCTAAATGTAGTTTTTACTAGTTCTCCGCCCACCCTTGTGCCTTCGTGTTTACTGGCACGCGTGGAAGTAGTCATTTTTTTCGCGTTCCCACCAATTGACCAATAATAGGATCAAACCTGCTCATAACTATTCATGAGGTGTAGTGATAAAACTATTTTTTCATATGTGTTCTTATAGAAGCAAACCTGATGTTCAACCAAGTGCCACTTTTGGAAATAGATGGCTTACAGCTGGTCCAATCTAAGTCTATATTGCGCTACATTTGCCGTAAACAGGGTTGGCTTGGAAAAAATGCAGAGGAATCGGTTAGGTAAAGTGGAGTAACTTGGAGAGTTGCGAATGTAAAGGGGGTTAGTTTTAAACCATTTATCATGAAAAAACGTATTAGGATTCATAATTGTTCTGAAGAGGCAGAGATGGAGAGGGGAAATGAGAGGGGAGAGAGTGAGAGAGAGAGAGAGAGAGAGAGAGAGAATAAAACAAAAACAACACAAAACAAAAACTCAGAAGTGCCGCCCCTATATGCATGGCGTCTAGTCCTCCGCCATATAGTTATGATTGCTTCTTGAAATCGAGGTGTTGGATTACACACTAATTTTCTATCAAGATTTCGTGATGCGAATTTAAGGATTTCTTGGCCGGCACCGCCTGAAGCTATCAGAGAATTGTGGTCGCTAGAGATCGATATCTTTGGACAGATTTGACATTACACACACATTAAAAATCAAATTCCAATTATATTTTTTTTCCAATTTGATACATCTGTTGGGATGTTATGAACCATTATATGATTTTTACCCATGAGTGCTTGTATGATGTGTAGAGGGAAGAAGGTATACGTAATACGTGGGTGGGCGGGAAAAATAATGGAATGGGTGGAATTGACGAGGTGCTTGGTGAAGAAGAGTGTATGGAGAGGTGGTGGATGCGAGAAGAAGGATTGATAGGACGATAACAGTTAATGTTTTTGAGGAGGAGGTGGGAGGTATTAGTTGATCTGCGGCTATGCCCGATAGTCAGGGGCGGATCCAGGATTGAAAGAGTCAAAATTACCGGGCGGCCTGAAAGGTAACTTGCCAAAATGGGATGATTGAAAGAATTTGCAGAACAATTCCGGGAAGCGCCGCGCCCTCATAGATCCGCGCCTAATAGTGGTAGGTAAATGCAAGAGAAGGGAGATTTTTGATGAGATGGCGGATGGAAATGACGACTTGGTACTAGAAAATAGACTTCGGAGAGTTGGAAGGTGGATGGGATGCCACTTTGGTTTATAAAGGGAAGAGAACCGATATGCAGTGCTCATTTTGAGGACGGTGCAATAGTAATATCAGGGCTAAGGGAGAAACCGTTTGTATTTTGTAGACTTGGAGAAGCATTTGATAGAGTACCGAGGGGAGTGATGGAGTGGGCGATAGGGAAAGAGGGTATAACAGAGTCAATGGTTTTAAAGCGGGTGATGAGTTTTGTATGAAGGAGCAAAGGCCACGAGTAGAGTGGTGTCTGATTGTTCGAGGAGTTGAGATGAAGGTCAAGGTTCTGTACGTCGCCGTTGATATTTGCAATTGTAATTGGTGTGGTACGGAGAGTGCAAAGGAAAAAATGAGCGAGATGTTGTATGCTGATCTGGAATTAGCTTTAAGTGTGAGACAATGCAGGGGGATTGAGGGAGGGGTAGGGCGTTTTGAAATGGAAGAGAGGCATTTGAGAGTAAGTGTTTCTTTTGGGGGAAAGGTAAACCTGGGAACACAAAAGTGATGGTGGCGAGTGACGGGGGAGGTGTTAGTGAATAAGGTACACCCATACGATATGTGGGAAGAGGGGTTAAAGCAATTCATGTGGTTGAGAAATGTGTGGGAAATGGATCCATGGGAGATGCACACAAAGATGAAGAGAGTAACACCAAGGGGGCAAGAATAGATGTGTGTGTGTAATGCGAGAAAGAGATAGATGGATGGTCGGAACAGAGAAAAGTTTGTGAGAAGATGAGGTGGAATCGGTTAGGAGGTCAATACCTCTGGGGACAGGCTACAAAAAGCCTGTCAGGTATAGACAAGGTCGTTAAAGCCAGACTGTTTTATGTTAGCTCTGTTTTATCATTTCATTCAGGATTATTTCTTACAGTGTATCGTATATTTGTTCCACCTCAGGATAGCTCTGCTTACAGAAGGAGCACGAGATGCTTACAAAATCATCATTATGCGCGTACTTCCTATCAAATGAGGAAGGAAAATCGCAAGGCATGGAAGATGCATTAGCTAGATTAAGTCGATTATCTGCAGTGTTGAGAAGTGCGGATTTTAAGGAGTTCGAACTGACCCATCTGACACCCTTTTTTCATACACACTTATGAATTCGGAAACAACGGAATAAACTATTTCCGAATTCATAAGGGGTCAGAAAAAAAAAGGTGTCGTGGGTCAGGTTACGGAAACTCCCTCATTGAGCACTATTATTGGATATGGACAGTAATACTACCAATAGAACCGAATGTGTTTCAATTTTAACGCTTTCCACACGTTTATAGAAAATATACCCACGTTTATGGCACTTTTGCGTAGAATACATACTAGGGCCATGTTACATTATAGCTCATTCTGTCCCTTGTTTGATGAGCCGTATTGTTAGTTCACAGTGTTAGCTATACGATGTCACTTTAAACGCCACTGCATGTCAATGCAAACGAGCCGTGTCTGTTGAAAATCGCATGCAAATCTAGGATGAATTAATTGTTTGTTGAGTTCGTGCCTCTTTTCCTTCAGGAATATAGAGACGACAAAAAATGAACCGAGAGTGATCATGTTGTTATAAACATTATCTTATAGCCAGTGGCGTAGCAAGAGGGGGCAGGGGGGAAGCTGCCCCCCACCCCCCGTGGGGAATCTTGCCCCCCCCCCTCTTTTCCCCCTGAAAAAATGTGATTTCATAGGCCATTTATACTATACTAAAAAAATAATATATGCTTGCCCCCCCCTGTGCTGAAAATATTGTTCCCCCCCCATTGCCCCATGAAAAAGGATGGCTACGCCACTGTCTTAGCCTCCCCGGCGATGTATGTGCTTACATTACCCACCACCTATCCAGAAGGCTTACAGCCCCACTCTTTAGCCCTCGGCATTTAATATCTACCCCACACTGACTTGACCAAACTATAGTAGGTATCATTATCAACTGATCCATTCAATTACCTTAAATTTCATCTTTACCTCTGACTGTTCTCTCCCTCGTGTTGTCGCTTTTCGGTCTGGTCCTGTACCTTCTCCAAAAATCGTATTTCTTGTAAACTTAGCATGGTATGCCTTTTTAGGACTTAGAGCACTGGAATACCTGGGGGGAAGCAGATTAACAAGTGTGACATCGCTCTTGTTATGATACCTGGATAGAGAAAAGGCAACGCGGTTCTTGAGACTTGTTTTTTTTTAACCCTAATAAAGCCTAGAAGCGTGTTTTGCACTTTACCTAAAGAAATATGAGGACATTTCCCCAAAACCGCCTTGTTTATGTAATAACAAAGATGCAATGCCTATTCATGCAGGTCGACAACCAAGCATGATTATATTAGGGCGATAAAACAACAGAAGGTCATAACTCAGTGCTTCTTTTGTTTCTTATTTTTTTTTCTACCAACAAACCTTCAAAACGTTTTGATAGATGATCTACAACCAATCCAGTTAAATCTGAGAGAAATTGAGTCAGTCGTGGTCATTTAACGCAACAATCAGACTTTTTTGAAAATTTAAACATGCCACTATTTTGTTGTCTTTAAATGGCTAATGTTAGGTCATATCAAAACCTTATATTACTGTTCTTTGTGAAGAACAGGCACGAAGGCATTTTCAAGTGGTCTTGAAGATGCCATTTACGACTGTTTTTACACCTAAAAAGTCGGATCCCGACTTTTATTAGTAAAGAAAGCATAAAAATCATTTCTTGACAAATACCGAGTGTTACGCTTAGCCACTTACAAAGGTCTTTATTACAACAATTTCCAATATAACAGTGCCAATATTATTTTGATTTTTATATAACATGTAAATAGATCCTTGTCATTTTATTGAATGATTACATATCACATGTCATTGTTGTTTTGTTTCATTCGGCGTGCATTTTTGTTCCATATGTGTCGTTCTATTGGCCCCTCATAGGTGACCACAAAACATGGGTCACCTAATACACGTACTTAAACGGAATTTCGCCGTGGCCATGATGTACTGCAGTGCCGAAGACACTCTAGGAACTTGCATAGCTTTCGTAGACGGTGTTTGCGTGAGCCAACAATGGGACGCGATCATGTGTCAATTTCTGACCGGCAAAGAGATTTTGCAACAAGTTCTACTTAGAATTCCCATAGAAGTTTTTTTTCCGGACCCTGTATCGGAGAGAGAATTGTCAGTCGTTCTGCAGTCATCATTTAGGATTAAGCCAAGCTTAAAGAGCTTAATGACACGGATCTCTATACTTAGATGTCATCTAAAACAAATATGAATGATTTTCTTCGTGCAATGGAAAGAATATTGCCCTTTCTTGAAGATGGAATATTTCATTTAACTAGGCTTACGCCTTACTTCTTCTTCAGCCATTATCATCTCATTGCTGGGCAAAGGCCTCTCCCAACTGAAGCCAATTATATGTGTTTCTTGCTTGTCTAGACCATGCAGTGGTTCCTGTCTGGCTGACTAGCTCATCTCTCCATCTTGAATGGGGTCTTCCTCTTTTCCTCTTTCCAAATAGTGATTGCCATTCTGCTTACGCCTTGTTAAGGTGATTGGGTCACCAGTCCGCAAGCAGATATTTCTTCAAAAATTGTGACTTGGCGTTCCTAGCTGTCCGCGCGCGTAAAAACCACCCTTGCGTACTCTGTGCGATCTTCCGAAGATAGCAAGCACGTGCACGCTTTGGCTCTTTACCTGTTTCCAATGAAGTATATGCAGTATGTGCCTATGTGCTGTTCACAGAATTTAATGCATTATTAAACAAACTTTTTTTTAATCTTTATTAAACAAACTTGAGTCAAAGATTATATTGTTACTTATAAACGGGCCATCAAGTAACTAAATATCCTTCTTTTTCCGAAAATAAGCAGCTTCTCTCCTGATTTTTTCAACACACTTTTTCAATGTCGTATCGGAAAGTGTGTTTTCTTTATCATTTCTATGTCAGGACTCAGAAATGTCTAATGAATAGGAGCCTACATCTCAAATGACAAGAGTATTTTGTTTTCCAACAACATTGTCACCTATTAGGTCTTATAGAGAGTAGTAAATGCATAAACATGATGATTAATATGATCTTTCGTTGAAGGAAATATCACTTGTCATTTTACCGAATTTCCGGCAGTAAAGTTAAATGACGATCTTTATTATTTTGCCTCGTGTAAAATCCAGGAATATCCGAAAAAAATCACATTTTATGTACACTTTCATGTAGATATAAGACATTTTCTCAGTATTCCAACAGCAATTATGTCATTTTATGGAAAACGCTAATTTACTAAAAAAGAAGGATAATTCATGGAACTTTACGGCAGGAAATGACCGTAAAATAAAAAGGAATGTTGATTATATTTTCGTGAAGATTTGACTCAATTACTTGGAACTTCATAATCATCTTAAAAACATTGAATAAGTGGTGCAAATCTTAAATCACCTTTTCAACTGATACTATATAAGGCTTTATTTTACATTTTAGCTGTGATTTCTCTCTCAAAGCAAAAACCAGAGAATTTTTGCAGCCCAGCGCCATTGCAGCATCCAGTGGGATAAAAAGACGACGTAGCGAATGCTCATATATGTTTTTTAAGTTCCCAATGACAACTTAATATCGTTTAACTTCGTAAAAGGAACGAATTTTGACAACAGTATTTAGAAAATTGCTAAGAAGTATAGATAGGCCTATATTCGTCCAACTAATAGTTTCAGAGTACACGCTTAAAATGCATTCAAAATCACGAAATCTGGACACGTCCTTGCTTTCCCTTTCTCACCTTTCCATAAACTTTTTCTTCCATTTTCTTACCATAGTCTTTTTTATTGATTCTCATCATACATCACAACAGCATATTAATATTAAAGATTAAAAAATACAAAGAGGGAAAAAACAATGACCATAAGTTTTAATCAGTGCGAACCATGTTGCGTGCAAGTTTTTGTTCGCGTGACAGCTTAAGCGTTTGCCATGCGGGACATTGGGGCGTTTTAACCGCACCTCAATATCGCGTTGGTATTTTAGACTACAAAAAATGCCGTTATTTTCGAAAATAACAGAAAACGTGTTGGGGACCCCTTAATTTTTCTTCAGTAATCGATAGATCTTCTTAGTGCGCAACTTTATTAAAATTTGGAAATTTTAAGGTTTTATTTTTTTGTTAATATTCAAAAAATGGCAATGAAAACAATGAATTTTCATCGAGGGTGTACAATTTTTTTGAAAAAATAGGTGTGTTTTGATAGAATTTTCTCAAAAACGAGTTGGTGACCCCATATTTTTATTTCGGATATTTGCCGTACATCGATGAAAGTTCATTTATACGAAATCTTAACAAATCTATCGAACGGGTCTATCGTGACCCAATCACCTTAAACGGACAGTTCAAATCATGAAAATACTGTACAATGGGATTAACCAAACTTCAGTATTTGTACAATGATTAATAAGATGTACTGCTATTTTTAGTATCTGCAGTTGTAAATGATCTATGGATAGGCCTACTGCGGTATCATCCGCGGTGCTAGCCTGGGAGGCTTTCATCGTGGTAACGATAATTTAGCAAAATGGTTGAGAGACATGTACTGTTATGGATATTACGGGTTTTGTAATTCGAACGAAGCTAAAACATCGTATTCGTATTTTAGTCAGTGTTGGGACTGTATACTAGTCGAGTGTGCACATAATTGATTTTAGTGACACGCGAGACGTAAAGCGAACGCTCTTTTAGACAAAATATACACTTCCTTCAATTTACTTTCACATGTAGGAATAAAGCAAAAAGAAAATATTTTTACACACAAAAATAGGAATGTCGTTCCTTGAACGACACCTTGTATAATGTAGGTTCAAACTGACTTTTGTCTTTAACCAGAGACAGGCATCAAGTTCAGAAAAGAATGCCGAAGTCAATATTAGATTCAAAGAAGCATTAACCATAACATTTATTACATCATTTTACCTCGCAAAACCATTACCTAAAAAGAAAATGACAATGTCAATTTGAACGTGTAATTACTCAAGGAGACGAGAAGTCAAACCAAGATACCAAAGGCGACCGCATTAGCCTCCTCCGCCTCCTGCTTCTTCTTAGCATTTCTGTGTTAAACGTCTTTATCGAGCAGCGCTGTTCCCACTTCAGCAAGTGAAAGTCGGTGTCTTACATTACATATAAAGGCAGGTTCTTATTTTTATGACTCTCATGCCATGCTTCCAGCATGAAACGCAACGTGTCTTGCTATTTAGTATAACATTTCAGAAGTTATCATGAAGATGACATCACTTCCAGGAATCCAGAAATTTCTTGACGGTCCTCCAAAAAAAAAAAAGGGAAACCACCCCAGATGCCGACTATATTAAGATTATCAAAGCTACGTATTATGATTAAGAGACCATCTAAACTGTTCTCGAACACACAATTACAACCTTAAAGGGGGCACTTTCGTGACCACAACTCGCCCCGCCCCCCCCCGACTTACATAAAAAATGTGAGATTTTTATCGCATCTGCAACCGTTAGAATTAGTAATTAGTGCAAATTCGGTTGTATCTGTAAGCAATCGTTATTTTGTAGTTTCTGTCCGTAAAAGAACAGAAATTACAGCACAGGGGCATATGGAATAGTGGGAACATAGCAGTGCAAAAAACACAACACCGCAAGATCCAGGATCAACTCAAACTTTGTGACTAAGATTTTTCAAGGATTCCCTGACACAAGGGTAAAGTGTACTAAGAGGCTAATTTTAATTTTAAGTATTGTTTAAAAATGTCTTTGCGGTCTGAAGAAATAATATCTACTGCAATATGATTGCTTATTAGCAGAATTAACTAATATATGTTGCCATGGAGGTCGCCATGTTCGGCATTGGTGACGGCGATCGGGCATTGGTGACGTTGTATGACTTGTAAGTCAATAGATAAAAACAGGGTTAAGGAAATGTCAGCGTTTACTCCTGGTCATGAAATCGGATTACTATAGTGTGTCCAGTAGAAAAGCAGTAACGATCGATTAAAAACTGGGGCGGATTCTGAACAGAATCTAGTGGAAAAGGTGTGTTATGGATTCACTAATCATTTCACTGGTTCCCTTATTCAAGACAAACTATATACTATATACCTTCATGATTTCAATTTTTCTGTGGCGATCAAAATGGCTGCATAATAACGAAGATATTATAGCGTTGTTACTTTATATCAATAATATTTAGTGTCATTTTCTGGGCCTGAAAGACATTCAGTTGAAACAAAAATGTATGTATAATACAGCATGTAATTTTTAAAAATTATATTAGCCTGGCATTTCGATTTAAAAAAGAAGTGCTAGAAATTAAGAAATGCACCTTTAATAACTCCTGGAGTTGGAATTATGATGTATTTTCTACTGAATACAAGCATGTTTTGTAACATTCAATGACCTCATGAAGAGGTTTGTTTGGGATGAGATACAGTCAAAAGGGCATACATCATGCGAAGTAGTTCGAGAGTAGTAAATCAAATGACAAGGAGTCAATGGCAGTGCCTGCATAAATATGCAAAATAATTAGGCAATTAGACAAGAGTGTAGCTTACAATTTATTTTTTAATGCATGTCATGTGATTTACAGGAAAGTCAATCTCGGTGCATAATTGTGGGACACTTTGCCTCGGAGACAGGAGGAGATTTTTCTAGGATACAAATTTCTCTCAAATTCACTCGATCGGTTGTAGACCACCTAAAGGACCGTTCGTGGTTTTGCACAAACAAGTACAAAAGAAAAACAGCAAAAATGTTTTGAACTTGGCTGGTTCGTAATCGTTACCCTAGAAAACCATTGCATTTGACTTTAGTCATCATCTATCACATTAAAGACGGTGGATTGGACTTATTTCTCTTCCTGGGTGATATAATACATTGGTAAGATTCCAAATATGCAAAAAAAAACCGGGGTCAACAAAAAATTGAGGGCGCTTCTTTCCGGAAATCTCCTCCTGTATCTTTAAGAGACACTGGCCACATTGAAAAAATAGTGCGCCCTCAGATTTTGCAAATCGTATTTGCATGGTTGTAAAGCTTTATATACAAAAGCATTTTCCAACCCGAAATGATTAGACCAAAATCCAGCTTCCTTGGGTCAAAAGAACGAATTATTAATTTAAACGGTCGCCGGCGACGCTAATTCAGCAGACGCCGAAAACTGGCCTGTAACACAAGAACACGCACTCCGTTGCATGTTTCCACGCTATGCCACTGTTTGACGGTCTATAACCTTTGTGGTTTTAATAATATCAATGAGTACGAGTCAAAACAATATTCATGTAATATACACATTTGTTGATTAAAGTTATGGAAATTAAAAGTTGAGCTACAATTACCTGGATGTCTTTATTCCTCATATCAATGTCCCTATCTGTTTTGGGGATGTTTATTTTATGTGTGAAATAGATATTGTTATTCCAATGGCCTAGAATATCATTTGCAGGCAAATTGAAGAAATCATATTTTGTGAACAATGTGCCAGTGCCCTTTAACTCTAGAGATTTGTATTTTTACTTAAAATAATAACGGTTAGTCCCTATATGGAACCAACCACATATCATTTAAGTACAATTTCTTTACTTCAGCACGGGTAGGGGCATTGAAGAGGCGCGCTTCCAGCGGCCAACATTGATCCAACTAGTACGGTCAAATTCAGCCAATTTCGTGACCATGAAGAGAGAAGGAAGTTGAGGGTGGAGTTTGGAACTTTAGGGTAGTTAGAAAAAATGAAGCTCTATACCCTCACAAAAGTGTGGCTAACTACAGGGGCATCAGCAAAAATCCAAAAGGCCGCTGAGGCAATCTTGGAATTGGAAACTTGCAAACTTCTGAACATATCAACATGGGACAGTGATTGTGTGGTCATTTTAACTATTTCATGATCAGGAATTCCATCCAGAGGTTATTTGCATTTAGAGGTCACTTCAAATGAAAATTCAAGATGGACGCCAGCTCCATATACATAATGTTTTTATCTTAGGACCCAATCGACCTATAAACAACAATTTGAAGTGCTGTTCTCGGGTAATTCCATGGCCAGAACTTATTTCTGGGTTTCTTTTCCAATCAAAGTTTCCTCTTTTGATATTAAAAATTCAGATGGGCCGCCAACGGCGGAACGGCCATTTGAAAAATTCGAAAAAGTCCCTAGCTTTTGAAAGAAATACATAAACAAATATGAGTGCGGGGTCAGTTTTACTATTTGATGGAGACGAACCCCACCTAAGGAGATTTTTTTCTTTGAGTCATCTTCATTTAAAATCCAAGGTGGATGCCGATTTAAGATATTTACTGTTGGTAGCATCCGAATTTTAATGATAATCATAAGATTTGAAAATCACGTATTACTTACTTAAAATACGTGAATATGTCACATTATTAAAAAACATACATACTGGTCACTGCCATTACAAAAACAGGCTTAGAGTTTTCAAAGCTTTTTCACTTGCTATTGGCGAACCAAGATTCATGTTTTCCATTTAACAAAAATTAATGGAACAGTGTGGATCACACAAGTAAGGTTCTTAGGCAGGTGTGTGACAATTAAACATTTGGCACGAAACATTCAGCATGGAATTGAAGTTAAATTTATTACTACTAATTATAATAATTAAAACCGGATGTAAAGCATTAAGAAAAAAGATAATTGTCAAAATAGAAAGGTAGACTATTAAGAAGAAGTGCACAATTCGTCTACCCCCTACATGATGAAGGCTTAACATACATCTTATGAAGAGCTAACTACTGGCATACAAATTCCAATGCCATTTTCAAACTTAAGAACCATCCATTCCTCTGAAACCATTGCTGGCACATACGTAGATGGAAGAAGATGGGAAGTGATGGGAAGCCCTGAATGTTAACAATGGGCTCAATCCAAGTCAGATCATCACATGTTCTGAAAGTGATACCATAAGCTCAAACCCAGTAGTATTGTCAGTCCCACGGGATGGCACACACAATAACACACCCACAAAAGGAACAAGTTGTACACACAGAAGAAAAACTTGAGTTGGTTAGAGAGAAAACATGCATACAAATATGTGTCAAAAGGTTAAACCCTCAAGACAACAAGACAAAACATAAACAACAAATTCCCACCAACAGTCTGTCGATCAAAAAGGTCGTATACAAAAAATACAGCGACATAAGTTAAAACACAGTAGAAAACTTGGTTTTATAGGGGAAAATGCCATATAAAATTGTGTATTAAAGAGTAAGAACAAGGTAACCCTCAGACCAAAAATAAACAACAAATTCCAAAAACACAGTGCTGTCAATATCACACAGGTGGTGGGGGGGGGTGGTGTGGTGGTGGGGGGGTATGAATAAAACACATAGAGAGAAAAGAAAAACAGTTAAACACACACAAAAAAAACTATGAGTTATAAAAATCTTGAGTATAAAGAAAGCAGCCAAAAAAAATGTTAAAAAAAAGACCAACAACACAAACGAATACCCAAACAGTATGTCAATCGCACGGATGTACAGGCATAAATACACAGTGAAACAAGTAACACCCAGAAGAAAACTTGACTAGTATAGCGAAGAAAGGTCATTAAAAATGTGCAAAAGTAAAGAAACAAGGTAAAAACATCAATAAACACACGCACAAAAACATTAAATCATTATATGTATGGACAAACAAGGTTAAATACTATATTTTGATTGTATTTTTAAGTAAACATAAAACCTTTAAACCAACATTAAATCTACAAACTTTCAGGATGGAAAAATTGACAGTGAATAACTTAAACCTGCCAGCCATCTGGATTGAGAATAACGACTTGCCAAAATTATAAAAAAAAATAACAGGCAAACTCGTTACGCGATGCGTAAAATATGTCCCCGCGAATGTCGCGATCACTTACATGCGATAAATGCAATATAAAACACCCATCTCCTTCCCAACACCTGCAACACTTTACCCCCTCCCCAACACCCCGAAACACCCAACCCCCCTGCCCAAACACAAACTCCCAAACATTCCAACAACCCACCCCCTGCCCCAACACTCGCAAAAACCCCGCAAAACCCCACCCACCTCCTTAACACCCCTCAACACCAGAACCCCCCCCCCAAAACCGGTAACACGATCCCTTTCCCAACACTCCGAAAGACCTTCCCCCTCCCCAACACCAGCAACACTCCCATTCCTCCCAACACCTTCAAACCCTTCCAAATCCACCCCTCCCACCACCACCCGCAAACACTCCCACCCCAACACCTGCAACCCACCCCTCCCCAAAACCGGTAACACACTCGCCAACACCCGCAACACCCTCCCCCTCCCCAACACCTCCGCAAACACTCCCCCCCCAACCACCCCGCACACTCCACCCCCCTCCCAAACACCCTGCAAACACATCCACCACCTCCCCAACACCCGCAACACTCCCCCGTGACACCAAAACCCTCCAACACAAAACCCCTCCCAACACCCTGCCAACATCCCTCCCCAACAACCCACCCCTCTCCACAGCACTGTTCATGTCAATTTGGCGAAATATGCCCAAAATCTAATCAGTCGAGAACTCTTCCGCCGCTTCCTTCCACCAGGTACATCATTATACGCCTTAGGAACTCCAGGAAAACTTGTACAGAGGTTGACAGGAAAATTCTCTTAATTAGCAAATTAGATTACTTAATTAGCATATATTAGGCCACAATCTAATCAGGTCGTGAAAACTCATCACCAGCTTCTTTCCAACCAAGTTACTCATGATTCGCCCTTACGGACTTCAGATAAATCGTATGCAAAGTAGGTAAAATTTTATGCATGGATTCCCGAAGGACGGACGGACGAACGGGACGGACGCTGCCCATTCCCTTAGTCCCCGTTTCCGAACTTCGTTCTGAGGGGACAGAACCCTGAGGTGATTCTTCTCCATGGAAACAATCAAAAACGACCCTTTACCCACTTGTTTAAGTCATTTCGTTGAAAACGCTATCCAATTTTCAAATTTGTCCAATATGGCTGGTGGCTGGCCCAGCTTGATTTTCAAGTTAAAGATTAACTTTTGATAGCAAAAACTTACACACCAGAAAGATTCTAGCCAAGAAATTAGCAAGACAACACGTCAATTGTGTTTCTGGCAGATGAGTCAATAAAGGAACAAAACATGAAAATATTTAATATGGTAGCTGGCGGCCCTCTTGAATTTTCAGGTGAAGAGACCTCAAATGAAAAAAAACAACCTCTGGAAGGATTCATGCGTCATGAAATTAGTCAGACATGACCCCTCAATAGGTATCCAGGTGGAGATGTTCAGAAGTTATGTAACTTCCAAATTCCAAGATGGCTCGCCTAACTAGGTGGATGCCGCTCTAACATGTAAAACTGCATAAAAGTGGCCATTTTGGATTTTGCATGTCCCCTGGAGTTAGCCCAACTTGGGGAGGGGTATAGGAGCTCATTGTGTGTCTAAAACCCTACAAGTACCAAAATCACCCTCAACCCTTCCTTCGCTCTCCATGGTTCACGAAATGGTGAATTTGACCTTACTACAAGAGAGCGGAGAGTTCTATTAACTGACAAAACTTACTAAAGTATTGAATATGCATTGTCTAATAATTTAACGAAAGTAATTGTATAATAAAGGAGTAATCAAACCATTAAAAATAAAGACAACCTTGGAAAATGACTTATATTGACCCAACGCCAGTACTAAAACACAAACACACCCAAATACCTTAATGTATTAAAAACTTATGACTACAATTGTATAATAAAAATTCTTAAAAAAAAAGGATGATCCAAAGTTGTAACGTTGGGGCAATATGTTTTCCCGTGGGCCTTGAGTGTTTATTTTCCGTTTTCTACGGGAACTTGTTAATTATGATATGATTAGGCCAATGAATGATGATGCCATTTTTTTCGAGCGTGTGCTCACCATTTTACATGCAAATTAAGTATGACGTCATAATTCAAAATTAAAATACACCAGTACTCAATCAAATCAACCGTTTAGCTTCCTTTTACCATTCTATAACACAGCCAAAATGTTAAAAACAATGAAAACATGCAGCATTCCAGCAATATTCAAGATGGCGTCCAAAATATGAAAATTATTGAATATGCGGCATATTGGGCCCAAAATAATCATAAATATGAGGGGAAAAAACATATATATATAGGGGAGAGAAAGCATTCAATATTTGGGTTGGTGATGACATCATTAGTGATATTGATTTTTCAGAGAGTAATAGAAAATTCCAGGTGACTGGTGTGAATCTATTCATGACACTTACTGAAAATCAATAGTTTCACTAATGATGTCACTGGTAGTGTTTTCTTCTTTGTGGCCCTGTTTATTGGAATGGAATGCCCCGTAAAGATTTGGACTAGGTTTATCATCTCATTTCCTGGGACCTTTAAAATGAAAAAATATGACAAATGTCTTCCGTTTCAGTTCTTTAAACCTACCAAATTGCCATGTCTCTGTTATCACTTGACCAACATCTTGAAATCTAAGCCTGACAACAACTAAAGTCATATTAATATAAATATCTAGTGATCAAAAACATGCCTCATACCCCAATTTATTCTTTGTATAATAAGTTCTGGATGATACATCATATGTACCATATTGCACCATATTGGAATCCAATACAATTAGAAACGGGCCAGTTTCCTTACATATGGCCCTGAACTAAGAGTCCTGTTTTGTGAATTGTCTTGTAGGGAGAAGATAGGTATATTGGTAAATACGTACATAGGCCTACACAATCCCTGCGTAATTATGTAGGTTCCTACATACATATGCCCTACATAGTTACATAAAGATCTGCAAACGTATGTACATATGTAAACCCTGCATACGCATTTATCGTTATATGTAGCCTACATGTGCACGTACCTATGCAGTATGCACGTATATTGTGCCGTATTGGGGTGTATAAAAACAAAGACCTAAGACCTATAAAACAAATACCTAAGATCTATAAAACAAAGACCTCTGACCTATAAAACACAGACAATGTACCATGTTTTGTCGTTTGCTATAGCTATGTGTGTGTACTATTAGTACATGTGGAACTGTATTTTTGTGAAAATTTCATATACAATCTTGCAAACCAAGGTTTTCTAAATCAAAATTGTATGAGGATTCCAAAAAAACATGGGTGTCATTTTCTAAAATGTGCTCTTTGATGTATTCTAGGGGGCAAGGTTTATACAGGAGTCAAAATATAAAAGGGGCCAACATGTGTTTTAAAGTATACCATCATGTTCAGTACCTTTCAGGGATTACAGAAAGGTATAAATGATGTGACATCAATGTTTACAAACACAAGTTAGCACCTGGTCTACTGACATGTTAGAGGTGCGAAGAATATGCCCATACAGTTTTCATGTACAGGTTGCCCCCCCCTGACGACTTTGGCCGGGAAAAATTTGCAAAAATCATGCTGAATCAGCAATTTTTTAGCCCTCTGACCGGGAAAAATTGGCCTTTTGACCCCCCTGAGTGGGAAAATTTCCCAAAACTGGAAAATTTGCCCCCTCATAGCAGGCAGGCCCGATACGCCACTGACTTTGTTCGTTGCCCGGCGTTGACGTCACATGTCAACTCATCTATAGTTTGCCCTACCTGAGGGTTATAGAAAAAGAGTTACAAGGCAAAACGGGTTCAAGGTTACACCGGGAGTAAACTTTCAGATTCATCGGTTTGTTTTAAAAATGGTGCCAAATTGTTCGTCGTACTATATAGAAGCCGAAAATATATCGCGTTGTCAATGACGTTTTGATGATCATAAAGAGGGCAAATATGGCCGTGGTCCACAGGGTCTATGGGAGACCACTAGTCATATCTGTAAAAGTCTCGCTTTGAAAGGTGAAACACAGAATTTATATACATTTTCTCATTTAGTATGACCCAATGAACGATTTAAAACCAGTTTCAACAAAATCGGACCATTCTATAAATAATGCCCTTGAACTTTCTTGAGCCTATTGTACTCAAAAATAAGTCGTAAA
>JAMKCH010041584.1:0-19441 GCA_023653785.1 Ophioderma brevispina
CTTGGTGCAAATTTGTGAAGTCCCTCACCCACCAAATGATTTTTCATCACGATGTTGCTAATTCATATGGATATAATGATAATATTAAGTTGGTGGGAAGAGTATTCCATACGGTCCATAAGTGGATTAAAAAGGGATTATTTTGTTCGAGACATTTTGGACATAATGGTACATTTCTCTCCTTAGCGATTTGAAAGGCTAATTTAAGGTTCCGTACGAATTTTAATTTATTGAAGGTGTCATTGTTAGATCCATTAAATATGCTTTCCACATCATCTTTGATGAAGTTTTTGATATTCTCATCTTCCACAACGTCCATTTTAATTTTTGAGTTTATATTTTGGAGAGATAAGAAAGGTTCATCATCAAGAAATTTATGATTCGCTTGGTTGGTGTGAAAAAATTGTTAGAAAGTTTACTGATAAGTGGATATCAAGTTGGGCATACATTATGACTCAAATATTGTGATGAATATTATATTTACAGTATTCCTTCAAATGTAACAATGGATACGCAACTTCATGGTTTTCAGGTATAGAATCATTCATAGAAGTTTGGGTGTCAACTGCTTTCTTTTTAAAATATGTATAAAAAGGACTCTAACCGGTGTTACTTTTTGTAGGGGGAAGGAAGAAACACTCACGATCAACCTTTTTTGTAGTGTAACTTTAACAATTGCAATTGTGACCATGTATGTTGAATGGCTAAAAGATGTCTATAATGTGACTTTAGTTATTGATAACGGAAATTAATGTATGTTCGGGGTGAGAATGTTAAAATCTGACGCTCTTCAATTTAATTTTTGGTTGCTCTGTCGTTTTCCCATATCTATAAAATGAAGATGAATGGAAAGACGTCCTAACTTTGAGGTCTTTAAAAAAGAGATTCAACGATATATTATTTTTGAGAAATATATTTGTACAAAGAACTGTACACTTCCCAGGTTTAACAAAAAATGGATACTTTAGGAGTATAAATCTATTGTTATTTCCACCTGTACTGTTGAACTATTTTGTCTATCATCATGTATGTGATTTGTGAATAAAAATTTTTCCCTGTTTTTTTTTTTTTAAAAAAAAAAAAAAAAAAAAAGTGTTTGCTTCTCTGATTTAAACGTTTTCAAAATATAATACCCACACGCGGCCACAATTCATATGTGTACATTAAGAATATTGGGTTTTTGGGTCACATGCATTCAATGACCTAGGATGGATATAGGTATATGTGAACGTCCATTAAAAGTGGCTATGAGTCAGCCCCCGTTCCTATACTCTCGAGATTTGAAATCTACAATCAATAAGTTTGCAGATAATGTATTACATGATATAGTTGCTCCTTGGATTGACTCTCAAAAATGAGTATTTACTATAAAAACATTGGTTGACTTTGAGTTATATAGGTGGTATTCTGAAGGGAGGTCTAACTTCTTTAGACAATAAATGCACTTGGTACAATTTTGTTTATGGTTGTGACAGTTCTTACGCTTTGAAACATTGGTGCTATAACAACCTGCACTTATGGAATGCAAAATTATTTTCTCAAGTATCCAATCATCCTAAATTGCATTTTAATTCAATACATCAATAGTTTACCTTAAAGGTACATTTATAGATTTGGGGACGGGTGCCCTTATTTTTCTCTTTCTTGAGTCAGGTTTTTGCAATAGGTACACCTATACATGTAAATCTCATACGGCAACAATCCTTTCACTATGAAACTAAGTGATTTTTTTCTAACTAAAAAGTTTTATCTTCTCATTGTTCCTTACTATCTTAAACACAAAATATCATCCTTTAATTTTGAGTTTTTTGTTTGTTTTTTCTTGTTTTTATTATTTTGGCCCCCCATCAAAATATACAAGAAAAACAAGGCATTTTGGATCACAATTTGGGATCCCCTTAACCTTGCAAATTTGCATGAAAATATAGTATGTCAGGAAGTAATGTACATAAAATTTAATAAAGTTGTATCTATGCAAATATTTTGTAAATTCTGTACAAAGTAGAAACTGAACACACACAAAAAGAATTTTATGAAAGTTATGTTATACTCTGTACTTTTGTGATGTAATAAGTAAGTAATGGAGGTAGGTAGGTGTGTAACAACTGAATTTGATGAAGTTCATTATTTTCTTACTTGATCTATACTTTAAGATGTGGCAACTTATTTCAGTCACTTAAAGACGCTATCACTGATCCACTTGAAAGAATGAAATTATTTTAATATTGCAGAATTGCTTAACAAGTGAAGGCAGTATAATTCTCATAGTTATTTTTCCAACTGAAGAAGAATTGAAAGAAAAGCAAGAAAACAGCACTTTTCAAAGATGATGAATCTCCATTCAATTATGTGTTGTACGTAGTAAGTGTCCGTACAGACAGTAGTGACTAAAATGTTTTATTTTGTCCTTATTAGGGCACTTTGGGTCTTATCACTTTGCAGGGTATGTTAGATACCTATACTTGTTACAGGCATGCACAAATCTGATTTTTGATGATTTTTTTTTGATTTTCTGAATTACCAAATCTAGAAAAGAAAATAGCCAAACCTTGACTTTTTAGTGCAATGTAATTATGTTGACCTCTTTTATGTTTCCCCACCCCTGTCAGACCCAGAGGACCCCCCCCCCCCCCGGAATGAATTACGTGAATATATGGATTCATGGGAGTTTCTGTAACCTGACCCATCTGGCACACTTTTTTCTGACACACATGAATTCGGAAACCTTCCGTGAAGGGTCCCGAATTTATCAGTGTGCAGATGGTCAGGTTCCAGCCACTCCATGAATTCCATATACTTTGTTCATCACCTAATAGGCAAAAATTATTCGGCTTTTGTTTATCCACGGCAGTGAAAATCATTCTGTTTTACACACGCGCCTCTCACAAGCGTGCGCCACCCATACATCGCGCACTGCGTGTGCTGCGTATTGTTGCTTGCAGTTGCGTCTGCAGTATTGTATATCAACTCGCGGTGTGAAGAGTCTTGGTTCAATTAGAGAGTAAGTGCTGTCCCTCCTACACTATACCTAGGGGTTTTGGTTAACCATGCTCATCTACAAAAAAGATATGGCCAAATGTTGATTTTTTTGTACATGCGTGGACATCGACATTCACACCTCTCCAGAGGGAGAGCCCAGACATCGACATTTAATACGACAGATTTTAAAGCGCAACCGTCCAAAAATTAAACTGAACTATAGAGGCAAAAGTTAAAATTATAGCAAAAGAAGGCTAGCATGCATGACCAAACACACTTTCATTTCAGTTATACCATGGAGTTATTATAGTAATAACTGCTATAATAACTCCATGGTTTACTTTGTAACTGTCGCAGTCAGTCTACATTGTTGACTAGATTTGGACCGCAAGAATTTACACAATTTTCTAAACAATTGTAGTTGTTACATATATCGGATTATCTACAGAGACCTTTACTCCAGGGAGGAAAGACACATCGATGGCCAAACCTTTACTATCGCTCTTTTTAAACATGTATTCTACCTAAGACTGCTTATCAAGAAGCTGTGAAAAGTCAATTTGTGTAAATGCAAGGATTGTGTCAGTTGATGCTGGCCTTTATGCTGTCATTCAAATCTACTTGAGGTTGTGACAAGGAGCCTCTTGAAGATTCAGGTAGAATTAATAACACCTCTGACAAAAAGCAATAGCGTGTTGACTGTAGATCATCCGGTTTTTTAAAAATTTAATGACCTATTTAACCTTTTGAGTTGTTCCTTTTTTTTTGTAAATCCAGTTAAAAAAAGAACCTCAAAATACTAACAGTAACAACCAATCAACACTACAAGATCCCTTCCTAACAATATCAGTTATTAAATCAAGAGGTTAGCTTGCAAAATGCAGTGATTGGTGTCAATCAAACTGGACCCTCTTGTTGTGTACAAGCGAAGCTGTAAAAGCGGATGGCCAACATAGAAAAATATTTGAACATACAGATTCAGAGGGTGTATTGAATCCGGACAGGGGATTCCACATGAAGTTATAAATATGAAATGATGCAATTCAGATGATGTATTTTTTGTGAAATCTGATTTGACAGTGCAAATGAGTTATGTGTATGCATGATGATGATGTAATGTTATTGGTTTTAGAAAGGGGAATCTAACTGTGAGATGTTAAATACTTGTGACTGAAAGACTCAGGGGCCAGCAGTTGTAACCAGAAGCTATACAGTATAGTTATAGCTATTTTAATCTACAATAATGGTAGATTTGAGCTTTACATATTGCCAGGATTTGTTAAATTATGGATGCCGCGAGCTGATAGGCTAATTGTTCGCTGTCGTCTTTTAAGCCAAAGAGCTTCAGTTTTTGGAATCAAAAGGGATTCCAGTTTGTGGTCCTATATGAGGACATAGCGACAGACTGATGGTGGTATAATACTGGATTTTTTATTGTGGAAAATAGTATCGTCGAGGATAAGCCCCGTCGTCTTGAACTGCTGGACAAGATTAGCCTTCTGGACTGAGAAGATATTTGTGTCCTTGGAATATATACCTGGGGAGTTTTGATGTATGAGCTTGTGCGCTGTCATTTTGGAGTCTCGCTGTGAGGACAATATCGTTGAACTGCAAACCCCCCTCCTCGTTGGACATTAAGTATCAAACATATAAAATTGTGGTGTACATTTGTAATGTTACTATGTCAATCTTGTCTTGGACATACAAAGTCTTGAAACCCATTACAAATCATTAAAATCTTTATATTATATAAAATTTAGATCACTTGTGCACAAGGCTCATATGGTTTTGTGTTTGAAGGTATTTCTGACATTGACGCTACGAGACGTCATAACAATAATCGTTTTATTAAATCAAGAGGGTTAGCTTGCAATGCAGTGATTGATGTCGGTCAAAATGGACCCTCTTGTTGTGTACAAGCGAAAGCTGTAAAAGCGGATGGCCAACATAGAAAAATATTTGAACATACAGATTCAAAGGTTGTTATTGAATCCAATCAGCAGTTGTAACCAGGAGGAAGTATACAGTATAGTTAAGCTAGTTTTAATCTCCCATAATGGTAGATTTGAGCTTTTACATTATTGCCAGGATTTAAAAATATTGGATGCCGCGGGAGCTTGATAGCTAAAGTGTCTGCTGTCGTCATTTTAAGCCAGAAGAGCTTCATTTTGGAACCCCAGAAAAGGTTACCAGTTTGCTGGTCCTATATGAGGAAATTAGCGGAAGAATGATGGTGGCGAATACCTGGATGTATTTGCAGAATATTGTGCGTTTGAGGAAAACCCTGTGTCGTCTGAACTGCTGGACAAAATTACCGTCAACTTTCAAGGACTTCCAAGGACCAGACGATACATGGAATATACATGTGAACTTATGCGCTGTCATTTGAAGTCTTCTCTGTGAGGACATTATCTTTGTTGAACTGCAACACTTGGGATATTTGTGGGCTCTAATAAGTAATCTTTAATATCGTTGTGTAATTTAATATATGTAAGATTGTTTTTGGGCATACCAAATTCTTGACCACAACCAATAAAATCAGTAAATCTGTGTTGCACGAGGGGCTATTATTGGGATTTGTTGAAAGGTTATTTCTGACATTGACTTTCTAAGAGACGTCATTGGGACAATATAGACATCTTGAAGTTATTTGAGAGGTGCACATGGTCATCTTGTAACCTCTCAGATCAAAAAGAACAAAAACAGTGATATGTTTGTGAGTTGTTTAAAAAATAATAACAATTAAAATAAAAATCAAAATAAATAGAAATAAATAAAATATAAAAAAATGAAAACAAAATGATATTATTTTTTCAAGAATATAAAAATGAATATTGTTTAAACACAGTATTCCCTTATGGGATTTTGTAAGGGGAAAGTCTAGCATATACCTAAAATCACAATATAATCAATATATAATCGCAAAAACTAACAAGCAAACAACTTATCAAGCCATGCAAAATCCCTTCCTAAACAATATCCGGTATTAAATCATGAGCGGTAGCTAGCAATGTAGTGATTGCTGTCAGATCAATGGACCTTCGTGCTGTGTGCAAGCGAAGCTGTTTTAATAAAGCGGATTGGCCAACATAGAAAAAATATTGAACATAAGCCCATATTCCACATCACTTCCATTTTTTGACGTTTGAGTGAAAACTGCAAGAAAAAATTTTAGGATGGCTGCGACATCCACGTCACCCTTGTTGTGACACTGGTAATCTCCTGGCAGATCTGTTTCAAGGCCAGGAGGGCAACTCCCGCAGCAACTTCCCATAACATGTTTTCTTTAGGACATTGATTGAGAGGGCGCTAAAAACAAGCCTTGTTGTAAATGTGTGCACATGGCAATTCTTCTTGGCTGATTTCTTGGAAAGCAGACAGCGACTTCTTTATCTATAGACATATTGGCCATGGACAGATCAAGAGAAGAAACATTTTTCCACTATAAACACTAATAAATTTTATAATTACCATTTAGTATTATGGCCACCATTGTAAAGGTTGCCACAGTTTAATGAAAAATTTAATTAAAAAGGCCAATATCAATTTCTTTTCTGAATACCAGTGATCAGGGACATACACTATGCTGAATTGACTCAAGCAAATAAGGGCATTAGTGACAAGTAATCCACCTGCTATTCAGCGGACACAAAGCACTTCAGAGTCCCCTTTGTTTATTGGAATGCAGAGCCTTTGTAGCTCTTTGTTATTGTCCTCGCAGGTGAATAGATATCGATATAGACGGGTTATCCATGCCAGTTTTGGGTAGACGTTTCAAAAGAAGTCTCAAGTGCGCAAACTGAGTGTAGTGCTTTGATTCCGTAATGCCACTGTATTGATGCTGTGCATCAGTAGCGTAGGTTCTACTGTGAGTTCCATAAATTTTGACTGTATATTTCATAATTATTGAAAAAAGAAACTCATGTGAAAAATCACGGTGGACATGTTGCTTGGGAAGCTGTGACCTAACATTTTTGGGCAGAACCAAGATCCAATAACTTACTGTGGGATACCTCATTTCTATTCAATTTACACCAGATATTTAACAAATACAAACGAGGGGGTCAAGGCGACCTATGATAACAACGGTAAATTGAAAAGAAATGGGGGTTACGCGACAAGTACTGTAAGTTAAGTTTTTGTTTCTGCACAAGGATGTTAAGGTCACAGTCTGCAACAACTTTATGATGTTTTTGTTTATATTTGCTTCTTTTCTGAAAAATTCTGAAAATATGGGCAAAGTTAATTGATGCACAGTAGAAGCCTAGATTATTGATCGATGAAAGACGACGAGATTTTGCGCTTTCGTCATGAAAAAAAAATAGCTCGATCTTAATATGGTGATGAGACACCTGAAATCCTTGTTATCTGGAAGTACAGAGCCACTGTGATACCTATACAATTGAACAGTAATTTGTAGTGCTTTATCCTCTGCATACCGAGCGGATTTACTGGATATCAACAGTGATATTATTTCCACAAGTCAATCTGCTTGATGTACATCTACTGGTCACTGATATTTAGGAAAAGAAATTGTGATGACATTTTAAATTCATTTTCAATCAAGTGCAACTTTTGCCCTTGACATATCCCAGAGTCTTAAAATTGGGGGGGGGGGGATGATTAGACAATATTAACTGATCATAAATCTTTACTTCGCCTATATAGCGTAACCAATGTCCTATGCAAGCATCGTTCTCTCTTTGCTCCCTGGAGTAAATTCAAGTGATTTGAGAGGTGGCTGGATGGTCATCCTTTGCACCTCGCAGATCAAAAGAAGAAAAACATGATATGTATTTGAGTTGTTGTCGTCTTGCTTTTAAAAAATAAATTAATAATAAATAAAAAATCAATTACACAAAAAATAATAAAAAAGAACAAAAATCATAAATAAAAAATTAAAAAAAATATATATATAAAATCTTTTATAGACCAATATTTGGGCTAAACGTTCATATAGAAGTCCCATTGATGCCAATGAGGTATTGCCATATCCGTCAAGCACTACTTCACAACTTCGAACGCGCATGACGGAATCAATTGTAATACTATTTGCATCAATGGGACTTCAGAATGAAACGTCTACCTATATTTGCTATGGGATTTTGTCCGGGGAGACCTAGCATATACCCAAATAACTATAATCTGAATATTAAAATAACTTAATTTTCCCCGTCTTTTTTGTTTTTAACTCGCCGTCTTTTTTTTAATCACCGTCTTTTTTCAAACTCGCCGTCTGTTTTTCAAACTCGCCAGGTTTTTACAAACTCCCGCTTTTTTTACAAACTCGCGGCGCCGCTGTTTTTTTACAAACTCGCCGTGGTTTTGTCCCAAGCCTCGCCGTGGTTTGTCAACAACGCGCCGTCGTTTTTACAACTCGCCGTCGTTTTTACAACTCGCCGTCTTTTTACAAACCGACGTTTATGACCGCTCTTGCGTGCCATTATATCTGGGTACTGGCGTCTACATACAAATGGACCAAGCAGCTTTACACTGCTCCCTAACTATACGCGGGGCTCGAATCAGATCCGCTGAATATATACGCCTCATAACGTCCAGCGCCTTAGACTACATGACATGGCACTTCGCCCTCATTATTAGTGAGTCATAAAAATAATAAATTCTCTGCCTTTGTTGAACTTAATTTTTTCCATAAATATCCATCACTTGTACTTTATATATCTACCCCCTCCATTTCCCATGAATATACTCTGATTTCCTCCGCAGCATTAGATAGGCTACCACTTCAAGGCACAAAGGCACTTTTTATGAGGGCGAATGCCATCTCATATTGATTTGGTAGCTATGCCAGTTTGTCTTATATAGTGTAGCATTTTGTTTACTTTACTTATTTGTTTAGTGTTCGACCACCAAATTCCTGGATTTTTGTAGGGATGATAGAAACGGGATGTATAAGGAGAAGGTAATAATGGATTTGAATTAATATGCAATATATCGGAAATTCTGAAAAATATTTTTTTTTTTTTTTAAATATGTGATTTTTTAGAGATCTTGTTGCGAGAAAGTGTTTTTGAAAAAGGAATAAAGTCTTGCGTATTTGTTTGAGCTCCGAGTGTTACCCCTATTTCGCGAGATGGTTCAACCACTTCAAGTGGCTAGATGTTCCCGTTCTCGGCTTTCGCTATACTGGAGGTGCGGTGTGTATTTTTTTAATTAGTGAAATGGCTGAGGCACTCAGGCATACTTTTTAGGTTTTGACTTCTTTCTTTTGTTGTAAATTTTATATATAAACCTGTATATACTCTAAGGGAAAAGGGATATTTGTATGGAGAATACGTATGATGTCTTTTTGACAGAAGCATCTTGTCTTGGTTTGTCGCCGTTGCAACCCCTCGAAAGCTAATGGAAAAATCGCACACCTTACTTCATAGCTCGTTGCGAGATGTCCACGTTGAAGCATCGAGTTAATCCAATATCCCACAATACATTTATGTCAAATGTCCAGTAACGCCGGTATAGTTTTAAAGCTTGTAACTTCAGTATCTGTACGAGTGGATGCAGTTTTAAAATACCTCAGCTACTGCGTTATGGTAGATGGTGAATCGATCACTGAATCTAATCTTCCAAATAATCACTTAATTTAAGGCCACGTATGAAAGAATCGAGTAATTACTAATATCCCATAATACAGTGTGTCAAGTTATCTCAAATAACATTGGTAACGGTGGGTGACATAACGATGTGTACACGTAATCTGATACCTTATCTACTGTGTTGTGGGATTATGGTGAACTGCATTTAAATCCTTTTCATCTCCAATATATGGGCACTTAAAGCACACAAAAGGGCTTCCGTGCTATGTTGTTTATTGCATGCACGATCTAATTGACAATGTTTAGGCCTACGTGCTAACTAATAGAAAAAAAATATTTTTTTTTTGCTGTGGACAAAGGTAGTTTTAACCAAGAAAATGTTGTAAATGAGAAGAAATTAGCCCAATTTGATATCTTAAACATGACATTAGCCTATTTGTTAAGTATTTGGATTACCATGTACGTGCAAATTGAAAATTGTGAGCTGAGAATTACAAAGCTATATAACTGATATTTTGGTCATTTTAAGATATGGGCCTTTTAAGTTCACAAAAACAGTTTGTTTTGCGTCAGTAAAATTGCGAAATATCAATTACCACCCTATTTTCATACTTTCTTCAACTTATGATGTCATAGTGACTTCATATTGTGAATATTGGTACTCAAATTGATACCAATAGAAATGAGTAACTCTAACTATCGTGTGGTACCCAATATAATTATAGGAATTAGAAGCCCACTAAGGAGGGGGGGCGTTCGGGACTTTGCGAGGGTGGGCGCGCCCGTGTGTGTATATGTGTTGTGAATTTTAGTATTTGGGTTGTAATTTCCTGTTTGTGTGTGTAAATGAATGTGAGATTTGAATACTTTACGTGAAGTATATTTTTGGTTTTTATTAATAATCATTCTTTTAATAATAGTTTATTTCACATATTTTTAAAAACGAAATTTATTACGTCTTAATATTTAAAGCCACTCACATTTCATTGATTTCCTGTTTTTTAAAACCTGAGTTATTTTCACTGTACTCTGCATTATTTTACATCATTATTGTATCATATTGTTTTTGCTGTATTCTTGATAACAAATAAAGAATGATTGATTGATATTCATTCCATTCAAACAATGGGGAAATATATGGTCCCGAAAGGGGCACCACAAACATTCTTAAAAAGTATCCCCACCCAATTTTTTTTAATATATATTATTTGGTCTATTCTTCGGCACTATCAGTGGATTTGCTAAATCATAAAAAATCGAAAAAAAAATCAGCAACATCTGTTATTTTCCATGTCTGGTGACAAGTTCATGTCCTAACATACATGCAAAGTGATATTCCGGAAGCAACGTAATAAGGCCACATTTGAATATTTTAAGTCATTACTGTCCGCACGCGCACGAACACCTATACTACAACACGTAACTGAATGGAGATCGTATCTTTGAACCCGGCTTTTTTCTTTTCTTTTCTTTCCTTGAATTTTTTTCTGTCAAGTTTTCAGTTGAAAGCATAATTTTAGAGAATTGTACAACTTAATCTTTTCACTTATTAAGCTATTTTTGCGAATTTCAAATATTTTGACTCTTTCGTAATGATCACTGATAGTGGTCTTTCAACTCATACAAGCATTTGTTTCACACTGTATAGTGCTCACTGTGGAAGAAAAAAAGTGGCAAAATGGCTACTTTTCAGTCCAAATTGGCACTCCTTAATTTCTATCTAAACCGAATCATATTGTTTTTTTTTTCTTTCACTATAGTAGATGTCTTAGAGCAATATTGCCTGTGCAGAGTTTTGCCGAATATTCCAACGGGAAATGCATTTTCTGGTTACTTTCTCCAGGAGCCCCCCCCCCCCCCTCCACTAATGGTGGGGGTTGGGAAAACACCTTATCCATTTGAGTGGTTAAGAACAGGGGGGTCGGACACGATTTTCTGCCGATTTGGGCTTAGGGGATTTCCAAACGGTCATTTAGGGAATTCTACGGCAGCCTCGGTCCAGTGACATTGTAAAAATCAGCTTTTAAAACCCGTTCCATACATCTTAAAATTCAGAATAATTTTTAAAAAAAATTATTGGACTTTCCAATCCGTCGGGTTTAGTGGATTAACCCCGCTGCAAAATAGTGTATTTATTATAACGTCGTTTAGATTTAAAATTCGTGACCAGGCCTAGCCCCTTAACTCAAGCCTGTGTGTGACCGTTCGATATTCGTAGAGACGCCTTCCTAACCGTTATCTTTGAATAAGACTAGCACTCGGGTTACAACCTGAAGTGATGCCGTTCTGGTTCTGTTAGGCTTTGCATGTCCTACCCCCCCCCCTTGTAAGAATGTAAACTATAAAGTACAGTAAAAATGTACTTTGCTTTGGTGTCATTTATCTTGTACGTGTGTAAATTTTTACAGTATTATGCGCAGCATTCATTCTTCTACCAACCTAATGACCTACCGTAATAATAAGTTATTTATCTTTAAAAGTTGGTCTAAATTATAGCCAGTTTGCTAGGTTGGTGTGGGTCAATCAGATGCTTTTTAATCCTCCAGATTCCCAAGCTCTTTAAATTACTCACCCGACTACACACATTTCCAAGAGTTTTAAAATTAAAGTATCTTTTAGAGTATACTGTAATATTTACCTATTTTTGTTTGGCAGAATGCCAGTATAATGTAAAATTTACAATATCTTTAATAGTATACTTGTCCGATACCCCGGTTGAAGTAAACTTCCATTTTCATAAGGTCCTCCTTTTGGTAAACTTTTGCCTCAAAAGCTCAATTTTTAATAAGCAATTTCGGCTCCCACTCCGGCAAATTTCACAAAAATTTCAGTTCCTAAACCCCGCTAAGACCCTACCTTTGGGACAAACAATTAAGTTCCCAAGCAACCCAAGTTCGGAAATCGGGGCCAGCCATCCCTACCTGAAACAAAATTCGAGCCACTTCCTACCGGGCAAAATCGATCTCTGCATTTAACTGCATCACAAAGCCCCCCACCCCCCCCTTTCCATCGCCAAAGACGCCGAATAAGGTTCCGGAAGGAACACACCAACCCCAAACCCTCCGGAAAAGCTGAAAGCCGAGAACCGCGAATTCTAGTTTTTGTTCTGACCACATCCTAGGGCGCCTCTAACCTTTAAAAAGTCTACACACACCTATGATGTCAAAGAATTCTGTCTTCATTTCCCATGTCCCATAAATGAGGAATAGGCGCTTTTACTGTTTTGCACAGGAGCAGAAAAGTAATTACCTCTGAATTGTTTCAAACCGACTTCCGTCCCGTGTTTGTATCTGGCTATATCCATCGCATTGATAAGCTTCCCCATGTTCCTGTTCATAAAATAGAGCATCATGAGCAACAGATGTCAATGATCGATCGGTAAAAAACTACACTAGGGGGAAATATAGCCGTACCCCAAACTTGACATTATTTGCTACATGTAGTGTATAGTGATTTCACACAGGGTAATGAATGACGTTCAAATTAAATTGCCATAATCCCGCTGGCCATATCTTGCGCGTACAATGATTGCATGACCACGGAGTTATTAACTTCATAGTATACAACAGTAAGTCATTACGTTTCCCAAATTCCATAATCGCGGATTAAACGCTGATTATCAGTCCCTTGATATAGAAAGCAAGGTATCACTTTTCTTCGTATTCCTATATAAGGAAGCCTTACCTCCAATTACACTCCGTTAAACTGGCAGATACTGCTTCGTTAACAGGAGATAACAAAGCTGAAAGACCCCCAAATAACGCGTCTTAAAATCTGGGGTTCCAAGCTGAACCCCAATAACGGTCCTTAATCTTAAGTTTAACAAAGCTTATCTCGAGATAAGAAAGCTGAACCCTAATACGGTCCTTATCTTGGGTTAACAAAGCCTGAACCCCAAATACGGTCCTTATCTGGGGTTAACAAAGCGAACCCCAATAACGGTCCTTATCTGGGGTTAACAAAGCTGAACGAACCCCCACCATAACGGTTCTTTATCTCTGGTAACAAAGCTGAACACCAATAACGTCCTTATCTGATGTTACAAGCTTATCTCTAAGGCTTATCTAGGGATAAGGCCCCTAATCTCCAATAACGCTCATTTAACTCAAATAACAAGTGAACCCCAAATAGCGATCCTTATCTGGGGTTACAAAGCTGAACCCAAAATAACGGTCGTTATTTTGGGGGGGTTTTCAGCTTGTTATCCATCCCAATAAGGCCTTATTGGGGTTCAGCTTTGCTAACTCCAGATAAGGCGTGTTAACTCAAGATAAGGACCGTTATTTTGGGCTCAGCTTTGTTATCTCTGGACCTTTCTTTGGGGTTACATCCGCTTTGTAACCCTAGATAGGGTTGCCTTATTTCGAGATAAGTTTTGTTAATCCCAGATAAGGCGCGTTATTTGGGGTTCAGCTTTGCTAACCCCCAGATAAGGAGTGTTAACTCCGATAGGTGCGTTATTTGGGGTTCAGCTTTCTTATTTGGATAAGGGGGGTGGCCTATCTCGAGATAAGAGCTTTGTTAACAACCCCAAATAAGGGTCGTTATTTTGGGGGTTCAGCTCTGTTATCTCGAGATCACTTTGTTAAAAACTTAGATAAGTCGCGTTATTTGGGGTTCAGCTTGTTTTTAACCCTAGATAAGGCGCATTTTTTTGGGTTCAGCTTTGTTTATCTCCCGTTAAGAAAGCGTTATGCTCCCAGTTAACCGGAGTGGTTAATTTGGGAATAAGGCTTTCCCTTATCTAGAGATAAGGAAAAGTTGATACACTTGTGCTTCCATACACTCGGTGCCACCTGAAAAGGGAAAACATAAGTTATAACTCCTTTTTAACATTCATATACACACATTAATGATGTTATTAACTATGTAAGTTCATGTCCACTTACATAATAAAAATGAGCACTGGAGTTTTTGACCTATTCCATAAGTCGGAGAGGGGTCCCAACCTGCTCTACGGAAATGAAGAATTAAATGCACGTGCCACAACCGGATTACTTGGAGACACTCCAGGTCATTTACTCATTCACCTGCAACTGAATACAATTTCATTCATGTATGGAAACGCACTACAGTGTATTTCAGGTCTTACTTGGCTCACAATACATGATTAACAAAGTCCCTGCGCCTCATTGAATTTTTTTCACCTCCGCAATAAATTGTACGGGGTCACATATCAGATGAATCGATTATCAATGTGCAAGAACCCCATACACACAGTAAGAAAATATATACAGTGGCTACAATGAGCAAGTTACAATTTTAGCTAATGCCACATGTGTGGTACCAATTCATAATCCTATGCGAACCATGGTATATGATAATGTATGTCTCATGGACTCCCCTCCCTTAAGTCTTGTCCACAAACGGGAGTCGGGAGACCCTTGGTCCCACTCATGGAAGAAAGAGAAAATAATAAGTTTTGTTTATTCCGTTCTCTCTTGTCCGTTAAAAATACTGCGGATCCACCATTTTGTAGCAATTAAAAAGAAAATATTCAGTCCTCATCAAATACCTATACCTTCAACCTTAAGGTTTTCGCCTCAAATTGCATTCCGCTTGGATTTCCAACTCAAATGTGTACGTGACTACAGCTCTCTAAAACCCGAGAAATGACGCAGACTTGAAAGAACTACAAAAATAAAGGCCTTGAAAATGAAGACCCGATTCTGAGAATGTTTGTCAAATTCTCGATCTGATGTTCGTCCCCTTCCGAACATCGATAATTTTCAACATTTCTATTCATCATTGTTTTGAATTTTTCACATTTGCTTCTATTTTTATTGAGGGTCATTTATATAGCACTCACCCATTAGTATGATTAAATGGGGGGATGAAATGGATAAACATTGATGGCCATTTATTTTCAAACTTTGTCGAACTACTACATACCACATAAATCTTTTTCTTTGATTTTATCTTGAGAAAAATAAGAAAAACGACTTCACGTCATCTGTTTCTGTATTCTGAAACCCACAAACAACTGAGGAACGATATCATTGCAAATACAGTTTTGAAGGATGTGTTTTAAGGCCGGTGTGAAAGCAGATATAGTCCGGCGGGAGCCACAGTCCGGGGCTCCATAGACGATAACGGAATAAAGCGTGAAACTAATGTTGCGTGAAGAGTCAACTGAATCGATTACCCTATTGTTCACCATTGTTCCCGGACTATGAGTACGCCGGACGATAATTACTTCTACACCGGTTTAAACGAATACTCCACTTTCGAATCGAATATTCGATGGATATTGTGACGTTAAAATATTCGACGTGTGAAAAAAATACAAACCGGCAAAGATATACAAGGTGACCCAATGAAAACCTTATCCAAAATAAAAATGACATTTTTCCACTTTTTGTAATTTGATATCTGTGGATTTTATTTTATCATCTATCTATCTAACGGCCGCAGCCGAGATGCTGTTCACCATGTAGCGCCAAATGTCCCTGTTTGTCATTAGGTTGGGGATGTCAGATGGATCCTGCTGGATGTCTCGAGCAATCACATCAATGTAGTTAAAGGGGCGACGACCCCTGTTTTGGCATGGTAACTTCCAACATGTGACGTCTGAGACTACTTGGTCAATCGCACGATGACAGTGACCGGCAAATCGTGCACGGCGTTTTTTTTTTTTTTTTTTTTCGGTGTGAAAGCAGATATAGTCCGGCGGGAGCCACAGTCCGGGGCTCCATAGACGATAACGGAATAAAGCGTGAAACTAATGTTGCGTGAAGAGTCAACTGAATCGATTACCCTATTGTTCACCATTGTTCCCGGACTATGAGTACGCCGGACGATAATTACTTCTACACCGGTTTAAACGAATACTCCACTTTCGAATCGAATATTCGATGGATAGTACTTTTTTGTGACGTTAAAATATTCGACGTGTGAAAAAAACTACAAACCGGCAAAGATATACAAGGTGACCCAATGAAAACTTCATCCAAAATAAAAATGACATTTTTCCACTTTTTGTAATTTGATATCTGTGGATTTTATTTTATCATAAAGAATGGGCAATTGAGCATCTTGCCTGAAAAAAAAAATATTCATTTTGGTTGAATGGTTTTCAAGATATGGTCCAAAGAACAATGAGTCAGCAAACCAGACTTGTCCATGGGTATTTCATGATGGAATGATAAGTACACATCAATAGTTTTGGCAATCGGGCTTTTCAAATCTGAAATCATAGCATGCAGTTGTGCTAAATACCAGTTTTTTGTCTTGTGCCAGGGCGGGCTTTTCAAATCTAAAATCATACTGTAGCGTGCAGTTGTGCGTAAAGCCATATCTTTCTTTAAACATTCTCATAGTAATGGCACGCCACAACAACGAGCCTTCGCGGTTAAGATTTACTACCAAACTGGGGTCCGTCCGCGAAACTCGGTCGTAAACCTAACTCATGCGTATGTCCTACACAATAGACCTTTTCATGCTGCTTGCACAGTGCTATGGATAAATTCGTCCACTCAAGCATGACATACGATACACGTAAGTTTCCAACCGAGTTTCGCGAACGGACCCCTGGTAGCTATGTAGCTGTGCAACGGAAACAAGTTCTTTGGAGTGAGAGTACCAGCCAAGCCTGCTATTTGTAACATGAGAAAACTGTTTGAAGCAGAAATGAAAAGAAATGGAACAATTCGTCGTGCCTGGTTTCTTCAAGACAGTGCACCAGCACACAGGACTGTAATGGTTAGAAACCGCCTTCAGGAACACTTTCCAAATCGGATCGTTGGTTAGGGCATGCGTTGAGAATGGCCTTCGGTCACGGATCTAACTACGCGTAGATTTTTTGCTATGAACTATAGACGACGGATAAACGATGCATTTACCGCAATTAGGAGAACGCTATTTACCAATTCTATGATAAAATAAAATCAACAGATATAAAATGACAGAAAGTCGAAAAAAATCGCTTTCATTTTGGGTAAAGTTTTTATTGGGTCACCCTATAGTTTATAAACTGTTGCCCTCAAAGTTGGAATATTTTTTCAGACCCAATCTTCGTATTTCTATTTGAACGCCTCAGTAATCATAGAGTAGATGAATGATTACATAATGAGTCCCCACTACCCAGGTGAAATGAATCCATACATAATTTTGAATTTCGTAACAGTTGGTAGATATAAAATGCCAGACGTCTGTTGTTTGATCCTTTTCCCTGCTCCGAGCCTGTGTGCAACGAGCCCACTTTTTTCAGAGTTGGTTGTTATCTTTACAGCAAAAACTGACACAGAGGTTCCCTAAACTATGCCTCGTCCATCGGCATTGTCAATACACCGAAGAGTGCTTGCACTCCGACGGGAAGGTACAAAAAAGCCAAAGTCGCCGATTTCCTCGGGATATCGCAGAGTACGGTCTGTAAAATCCTCAGACTTCATCGAGAGGTGAGTCATTTCAGGCCACGAAAATCTCCAGGACGACCACGATTGACTACCAGACAAGATGATCGCCGACTGCCTATGTGCCGAAGAGTCCGGATGTGAAAAAAATATAACAAAATCCTTAAATCTGCTATTCAAATACCACATTTTCCTTTCAGGTAAAGGACACAGTGCGTAAAGGGTTAATTGTGGACTAAGTTTATGGTGATATGTTTGGAAGAGACTGATCAATCAATTAGTGTGGCGATATACACCCTAGTTATCATGAATAACCCACACTGTAGGAATCATTCCATAAAAAATGGTAAAAGTATTTGATTCAACTAGGACACTCTCTTATGGGGACCCTTTTTTTAAAACTCACCGGCACAAGATGTCGGGCAAACTGACACATAGATCTGAGTGTCATCGGCGGAAATATTCAGTTACATGCCGTACTTGTGGAATATATTTCCAATGAGTAACATGTAAATTAAAAACAACAGAGGGCCAAGAACGAACCCCTGTGGAATCCCATATCACAGAATCTTGAAAGTCGAAGGTTTGCAAGATTCTACCTAAAAAGTCCACCTAACCTCCCATTATGACACAATTTGGGCTTGGTTGTACTATTTAGTCCTGTCAACAGATACCGCAAAAACAAAACAAAAACTAGTGACCAATGCAAATCATCTTACTTTGCTTAAAACACTTTCCTGGCGTAATGTAATAAAAGCCAAATTTTCTACACGCACGACGACGACACCCTTGGTCATTTGAGGATGTCTTGTGGTACGTACATTGTTTGTTGTTCCTGCTTTAATTTCTTCACAGGAAATATCTAAAAGTAAATATTTTATCTTTTAGGACATTCGTTGACCAAACATGCCGAATGACTCCTTGAATTGGCCTTTGTAACAACTATCTTATCTACTCCAATTGATTCAATTGATCATTGGGCCACGAATATGAGGTGCAGAAGTAAATATAGTCTGGCGTACTCATAGTCCCAATCAATAGTCAAAGCATAAACCCTAGAATGTTCAAAGAAAGCGCAAAAACTAAATCCAGGAATAGTTTCAGTGAAAGCAGGTGAGAGCTGCTGTTAGTGAAACAGTGAAGATAAAAGTTCTGCATTGTAACACACAGGTAACTGAAGGCTTCTACAATTTATGATATGTTGTTGGTAGGCAATGTTTAAAACCAATTCTGGGGTAGACACACTATGCATCACATAGTATTAACTACAAAGTATTGACTGGACGAACAACGCAACTTAATTTTGTAGTTGGCCAGTTTCTTTCAATTCGATCCCTTTTGTATTGCGAGGAAGAAATCGAAGATTTTCTGGGTATTTCTGTCCCCATTTTGAGAAATGGACGAAGTCCAAACTCCGCCCATAACTCTACCATCAATTGGAATCTACTATAGAGGAGTTGTTGCAACCCCCATAGATTTTCCATACCGAACACTCTATGAACTTGACTTTGGTATCAATGGATAAAGCTATGGGTCTCCTCTATCCAGCGATACCCA